>PVJH01004728.1:0-121407 GCA_004026705.1 Nesogale talazaci | reverse complement strand
ATATATATATATATATATATATATATATATATATATATATATATACATAAACATATTGAGTGTGTAACAGTAACAGGAGAGGGGAACTTGTGAGGCATCAGGAGGCAGAAAGCAAGAACAGGGCTCTCCCATCAGGAGGCAGAAAATAAGATCAGGGCTCTCCCAGGAATTCTGAAAGCAGGCCTTGAATTCTCATCTGTTACCTTGCTGATTACTCTCAGCAGAACATCCCACTGGTAACTATGGGACTTCTAACTCCCAGCTCAGTCTACTTTGTACTTGCTAAATTGCAGCCGTTTGAATGTTGCTCAGAATGTATCTTGAGGACAGAAGTGTCTATGCGTATAAACTGCATGGCCATCAAGCTGATACCAAGCCACCGTGATTCCCCAGGACAGAGCGGAATAGGCCCTGGTGGGTTCCAAGTTCAGATCTTCTAGTTGACTGCAGAGCACCTAACACTGTACCAACATGGTTTCTTCTTATGTGAATTGAAGTTATTATGAATAGGGCCTGTATAAATGCCAACAGGGGGCAAATTCCTTGATTGAATCCATTAAATGAGTGAATTGAATGGGTAAATGAGTAAATATATGGAAGCAAAGTCAAACACAGAGTGGGTCTTACCTTTGAGATCAAGCCTGAAGAAATAGATCATTTCAATAAATTAAAAAAAAAACTTTGGCATAGAAGAAAAATGGGGAGGATATACAAAAGAGGGGAGGAGTAACTCAGTTATAACAAAAGGCAAATTGGAGAAGGTAAAACAAACACCTAAAAAATAATAACCTGAGAATGGAGAATGTACTTGAACACCATTAATAAGAGAATACAAAATGAAAAACAGAACAAAAGACCCTCAGAGATTCTTAAATCGAATTCTAGCCTCTGAAAAGGCTGACGTGTTGCGTTTCCTGTTCTTATATTCCCGTGAGATAAATGCTATCTTCCTTACTTCCAGGTACAGCTTTTACAATATAGCCCTCTAACCTGAGCCTGACAATTTCTAGGTCTCAATCTGCTGAGAGTCACAAAATGCTAGGTTCCAAGCAAAGGGCAGACAGACCTTCCTCCAAACTCGGTGCCACATATTAATAGCCAGGTGCAGTGCAGCTCTGAGGAGTCCCACTGCGTCAGCCTCTTTCGACATGGTGGCCTAAATCCTGGGGATATATGTCAACAGCAAGATTGGAATCGTGATTTCATTTCACTCCATTTCCCAACCTTCTCCATATTTCCTACATCAGGCCCTAAATTTCCCCTCCACCAGCAAGAAACCAAAGGAAGGGCCCCAAATACTAGGCAAGTGAATGGGGAACTTGGTATAATGAACTTAAAGAGGAGTACTTGAGACAGAAATTCTATATTGTGGTTCACTGATTGCATCCTTTCCTCTGAAGTTATCCACATTCTCCATATGTGAACACAGAGGCCAGCTTGAGAAGGTAAGTAACTTGCCCAAGGAGGTATGGAGTCCCTTTTCAAGTACAAACACTGGAAACCTGGGCTCAACCAGAAATTCTTTCCCCTTCCCCTCACAGAGTACTTTGACTAAAGATGAAAAGATAAGCATGAAATTAAATAGGGTATGGTGGGGACGTTGGTGGCATTCAAGATAGTTTGTAACCCAAACCACAGGTTAGATAACGTGCTGGCTATGCTGAGCTATAAAACACACCTTAAGCAAAGAAGCAGTGAATACAATCCATCTAGAAAAAAGTGATGTCTGCAAAAGAGCAAAATTATACGGATAGAAATGTTAAAGATGCATAATGATGAAAATAATAATTATAGTAGGTGCATGGATAGATACACCAGCTGAACAGGAGTGGGAGGGTAAGAGACCATATGTCCATAAAATATATACACATATATATGCACATATATGCATATGTTTGACAGAATATTTGTACATGAGTAGTTTACTTTTGCTGCAAATATACGGGCCTAGTGACTATGGAACACAGTCTTGGAAGAAGAGATCAATTAGCCCAAAGGCCAGGGTCCACACCCTACGTTGGTGAATAGCCACTGGGGTCCGAAAAGCTCATGAGCAGCCAGCAAAGGTGCCATTGGTCTCTTGCTGTTGGGGGGAAAAAAACCCTGAAAACAATTCTCGTGGAAACAACTAGCCCCATGAACAATCAGCCTGCAAGGCCTGGAGATCTGAAAAGCCAGGTGGTGCCAAAGATCACCAGTTGCTCAGGAAAGGATCACCTTAGAGGATTCTTGATAAAGTGGGATCACAAATGTGGAACACAATTCAAACCCATCGGAGAGGCTCACTTACTGGTCAAGGAGAGGCTGGTAGGACCACAGAGATGGTGGTGCCTACAGTCACCTTGCATATCTAGTACTGATTTGACCCCTGTGAGTAAATATTCAACCCAACAATAGGTCTTTAAGGAAGCAGGAATGCCAGGGAAGTAGGCACACCTTAGTCTAATTGATATTTGATCTGAAAGGGGCAACATTTATTCAGAGAGGGTGTTCAAAAAGAAAGAATAGAAACAAGACAACAGTGGGGTGAATAAGGTTATGTTGAGGGAACCAGAATAAGATGAAATAGAATGTGCTAGAATAAAATGAAACAGAAAGTGCGAGGACTATTGAATCTAAAAGTGATGGTTTGCTCAGTAAACTACACCCAAATCACAAGAAAAAAAAACATTTTTTGGCATCACTGCCCTCTGGTGGAAGTGGGAGGCCCAGCTTTGCTCCTGGAGAGCTGCTGCTGGATTTGAACCGCCAACCCAGTGGGCCGCAGTCCCACACTCAATCACTACACCACCGGGCTCAACCCACAAGAAAATATTAAAAGAAAAGAAAGGTCAGTGTTTTCAAGCCACCTGCGGCTCAGTTGGTGAAAAATCTGGTAATCTGTTTACACAAAGATTACAATTTGGGAATCCCTGGTGGGGTGGGGGGGGGTCCTATTTTGTTTCAAAGGGTCACAACCAATCATAGTCAACTCCAGGCAATGGGCTTAATAGAGGAAAAGGCAAGCATTAAGAAGGGGTCACCCCTAAGGTTTAGAGATAGAGGTAAATAGGGACATATGAAGAGGAAGAAACAGGAGGACAAAGGAAAAGAAGACAGAGGACAAAAGTGAACTGGTTGGAAGATGCCATTCCTTGTCAGAACTCAGTACATGATCAAGAAAGGCAATGCTACTTTTCATGTAAATCCTGATTTAACAAAAGGAAACGGCTGATTTTGAAGAAAATCGCGATGTGCTTGTGGATTGATCTGTCAACTCTTTTCTATTTAAAAAATAAAACCCTGATGCTAACTTGCCAAACCTCATTTTTCTAAAGAATAGGTATTGCTCTCAAACCATAAAAATATACTTACTTTTGCATGGATTCATAATCTGACCTTCTCTGTGTTGCCTAAACCTAAGAAATAGCTTCAAGACTATAGATTAACCTTTATAGGGTGCACTTGACATGAATTTTTAAAAGATATAGTGTCTTCAAGTAAATGATCCCAACACAAATTTGAGATTCAATCAGCATTAATGGTGGTATTAGAAACGATAACTTCAATTATAAGCATAATGCATTTTCCTTAGGGAGATTAATTTATGTAGAGTAGGCACTTGGAATTTGCCCTGATATAGCCATACTTTATAACTACTTGGGACCAAGAAAAGCCATTTATGTTAGTTTGATTTTAGATAATAGCAAATGTTTTAAAAATTAAGAACTTATGTAACTTGTTTTTTTCTAGAGGGTTTTTTTTTTTCACAAACAATCTGAGGAAAGAGGTGTGGGTTGAAATTAGAGCAAATAAGATATTGAATGGATGGAAAAAATACAAAATTCTGTCCTCCCATGAATTTTAAAGTCAACCAATGGCACAAAAAAAATTAGCTGTAAAAATATTTTCCTTCATTAAATCAGTGATTTTCCCAGTATTCTCTTTCGTTTTGCTTTTTGAAATAAAGCTATAGTTCTTTAAGATATATCACTAATATATAAAAGAATGTCTAAGGATGTTCACAGCTATTTTTAAAATGAGGATCACAAGTAAACAAGTGTCTATGACACCCAAATAAAAGCCCATTGTTTTAAGTAATTAAGGACATTGATGAAGTGTCCCTTTGCATTTCTGTTTCTGAGATTGCTCTGTGAACTGAAAGCCACATATTTGTCCAAAGGAACTGCTGACTTTGTTGCAAGCAGCCAGCTCCACATGTAGTCTCCAACCACATGAAGTCTCCGTCAAGAGAATGTGAAAAGTACAATTCGAAAAAAAAAAGTGCAATGGATAAAACGTCTGACTATGAAAAAATACATGTCCTAGGAGCATTATAAGACAAAGTCGAGGGCTGAGCCCTGGTGGCGTAGTGGTTGAGTGCGGGACTGTGGCCCATTGACTTAGCGGTTCAAATCCAGCAGCAGCTCTCTGGGAGCAAGGCTGGGTAGCTCCCATGACCACCAGAGGGCAGTGATGGCCCCCCCCCACAAAAAAAGACAAAGTCGAACGAAAGATATAGTTCACATACCTACCTGAGATATGAGACACATGCAATATCTATCAATCGACAAAATTAAAATTCCTTCATAAATGGCAAAGCCCTGAGCTGTTAGTATCAAAAGTAACCTTGACTAACGGGTAATAGATAACAGGTGTGAGATACTGTGAGGCCCATTTTACAGATGAATAATAAAGCTTGAAGTTAACGGTACTCCCTGGCAGCTCAGTGGTAAATCCAGGCCTTAATTTGCAAACTATATGCCTCTAGAGAATAATCATACTATCAGCCTAATATAGTGTCCTTCTAGAAAATGTCATGAACTCAGTTGCTAACTGAAAGGTTAGAGGTTCCAGTTCACCCATAGGTACTACATAAAAAATCCCCAGAGATCTTCTTCCCCAAAAAACTAATCATTGAGAACCTTACAGAGCACAGGTCAACTATGACACACAAGGTCACCAGGAGTCAGTCAACTTGATGAAACCAGTGGGAAGGTGTCAGGTGAACTGATGGGACTCTATTGATTCTACATTAATATGGTTTTTGCTTTTGTTTGGGCAATATTTGACTGAGATTGGCAGAGGTGGCATTCAAGTGCAAGAATGACCATATTTATTTTTTAAATCACATTCCCTAAGATATTTCTCCTTCCACGAAAAAGGGAAAAAGAGATGCTCAGTCACTCTTATGGCTTGATCATTATTTTTATTCCAGTTGAGTCATGTGTACATCCAATTTTCCATCTTCAAAATTAACATTAGACTGGATTGAACCATTTGGACAAAGTGGTATTTCTTACCATGTTACGGGTTATTGGGAAGAGGCATCATATGTTTTTAAATATTTAAATAAGACATCTTCCATAAGCCTCATTTTAAAATACATCAATACTTTATTCATCAGTCCAGTTAATACACATTTGTTCTACATTCTACATTAATAGATCTACATCCTGTATATAATACTTGGGGAGGTAGACAACCATATGCTATAAGTACAAAATTTCCCCTTGATATATCGTGAAACCTACAAGCACAAAAGTTTGATGCGTTTCCACCCTGACAGGGGCAGTTTTCTCTCTTCTCCATGGCTCATTTTATAGAGAATTAGCTGTGTTTTCCTTCTCTGATGTAATCAAGCCCCCTTCTCAGCTTTCAACTTGCAAAGGACAAAGCTGTGCGAAATAAGAGAGTAGAAACTATTCATCTAAAAAATGTGGGGACATGCAATCAAGGCAGAAAACCCACAGTTCTCTACAAGATTGGGGTTGGAACCAGAATATCAGGAGAGTTATGAGCATGAATATTCAGAGAAAAAGTAGGAAAGTGTCAGGACCTATGTTTAGAGATAATAATAGAATGGTAAAAGTAACACAAGCTCACAAGTAGTGAGAGGGTCTCAAAAACCACACAACATCTAGATGTGAAGAAACATCAAAGCAACCTTTTTTGTGGTTGATTTTGTTAGTCCTTCAAATTGCTTTTACAATTTTGAAAACAAACACTCTAGTTCTAATATACAATTTGACAGAGTGTATGCTTTGCAGTGTCTGATCAATCTATGTTCCATATGTTACCTGTTTACTCAAAATGATTGCAATGAAAACAAGGTTCAATATTCCAAGCAGAGAGTAAGGTAGTTTCTCACAGCCCCAAATTCCCTGTTTTGGCTTTGACTCTCTTTCAAGTTTGTGAAACACATTTTCCCTCCCCATCTCTTTAACATTGCCTTCATATGTGCTTGGTTTGAATCTAAATCTCCCCTGTGTAACTTTTAATACTTTCTGCAATATTCAACAATTCAACCTAGAGCAAAAAAATAAATAAAACCTGAATGACTCTTCAGGAGTTTGAGATTAATACGGGGAGACTTACCTTGGTTAGTCATGCCTATTCTCATTAGTAGCCTCAAGTTTGTGCTTGCTGAAGAAGTAGTAAAGGGAAGACTCGGCAAATCCTGTTATTTGGTTTGTTTTTTAATCACTGAATTCAAGAGGTAGTTAAATTGCATCTGAATGATTATATTACTGTCCATGCTATCAAATATTGGCCAAACAAGCTAGGACATTAATGTGCATGATAAACAGAAATGGATATAATCCTTCCTCTTCAGATTATGTCAACAGAGCAAATGAATATTCTGTGATTCGGAAACAATATAACCACATTTTTAATGGAAGCCCACATAGAACTGTCATGAATGTCTTTCCAAATAACAATATTGTGAGCAGCTACTCAACATCAAAACGTGTATTACATTGGGGAACTTGTAATTGTTCTTCCAGAATACACTGTGAACACTGCAGTGTTTAATCAATTAAACATGCAGCTACTGTTCTGCAAACACTTTACCAAGTGAGCTGTGTCTCTGTATAGTGTACGGGAGCGAAGAATGGAAACACAAACTATGTCTTTTCTTGACCCCTCCTGATTCTCCTTGTTCAAAGCCAAAAGCAGGAAGGCTAGTTGGAAGTCGAGACTTACAAGAGTCACAAATCATACAAAGGAGCGATCTAAGAGGCATCTCCTAGTATCTGTTACTATTTAGTATTTATAATAATAATTCTTTATTATTCTAACAAAACAATTTTTTCAAGTTTTATCAATGGGTAAAAGTAATGTCAAACCTTTATTGAGCATTTATTATGCATAGCAAGCCGAACACTTTACAAAGAGTCTCACTGTTCTCACTGTTCAGGTGGTTCTCTGTTGAGAATATTTTGCCCCAAAGGATATGTGGCAATGTCTAGTCGAATTTGAGGGTATCACAGTTTCTGGGAGAAGGCATGTACCATTTGTAAGTAATGGATGGAAGCTGGGGGTGCTGTGAAGCACTTTACCGGACACAGGACAGTGCCCACAACAAAGTGTCTGAAATGTGCAGAAGCTGAGAAAACCAACTCTATGACTACTTCTATATTCTTGTAACAGATTCAAAGGGGGAGGGGGCTTACTTAGGCTACACAACCTACGTAAGAAACTGAGTAGGGACTCAAACATAGTGCTGTCCACTCTAAAATATTCACTTTGAGAAAATAAATTCTGGTTTGTTAAAGCCAAAAAAAAAAAATCCACGCTTTTCTCTCTAGTGCCCACCACACACGGAATTGTACCGTGTTTTAAAATCACTTACCTTGTTATCCATAATTATACAATCTAGCAAGCCTACTCTTGTGAACCAGAGGGCTTTGGCTTGGTTTGGAAAGACACAACTATAATCTTCACAACCCCTTCAAGTTCTTATCCATGAACTAGGAGCCCAAAACTAGAGATGTCCTAAATGTGTCTTCTAACTTCCACTGCTTCAAGCCATTGGCATAGTTGGCTGGTTGTCCCTCCACCTCTCCTTTGGGTGTTAGATAGACCTTGATTAGATTTTTTTCCCCTGATTGTCTTCTCTGTTTCATAGCAAGCGGTAGAGGAACTCCAGGAATGCCCCCTCTCCCAGACTTTTCCATCTTCTCTGTGGCATAGACACCTGCCTTCAAAGATGCCCTGGATCTTTCCCACCTCTAGGGAGAAGCCTACATGCCACAGGGACAGAAGGGGTTGGGGCACTGGCCTTTCCCTCCATCTGTCAATAGAGTGTCAGATATTCCATGGGGAAGCCACCAGGCGTTGACTTGCACCCATTCTGAGTGTGTGAAGATTCCTTGGGGAGGGCAAATCCCCACCTTGCCCTCCCAACCCAACCCAATGCTGTTGCTCCGTTCCCTGCATCCCTCCCCAAGGGACCAATCTAAACAGCACAGACCCAGTCAGCAGTCAACAGGAGCTGGATTCTCCATGCCCTCGGTCACCTTATTTTTACACCCATTACAGGACGAACACACATGCCCCCCAAATAGCAGCTTCTCTAAACTATAGATTCAAGAGCTGTCATTTGTCTCTAAATATAGATGTGAAACAAAAGGAGTCCTACTACCTCTTACATGCCCTTCTGAAGGGCCAGCTTTGTTTCTGTGGAAAACAAAATGAATGGGGGAAGAACACACACAGACGCACTCAAATATCAAGTAGAAGGAAACCCACTAATGAGGATTTCGTTCCACAGCATTTACAGAGTTATTGCCAGAAGGAATTCAGGTTCCTGAAACTGCGTGTTCCGGAGGTGATGGGTGATTTTGCCCTAGTTGAAACATTTCACTCTCACATCCAGAACCCAATTATACATACTAATAGTAGTTAGGCAGAACGTGGGCTATTCATCATAACCAGATCATTGAAATTCACATCAGAAACTAAACTGAACTTTAACAAATAGTTTCCTCTTATCCTCTCTCACTAAGACACCTCTCAGATGTGCCAACAAAGATCACAATTACCCAATGTGGCCTGCATTTCCCTTATCGCCCCCAAGCCAGCTTCTCTCTGGTGATGATTCTAATGATGATTCAAGTCCAGGTAGCAGGGTGAGAGAGAAAAGGGAGTCTTACACTTTCTAGAAAACGTGAAAGTCCCCATGAATAACTGCAAATGGACTGCATCTTAATTGCCCATTCCACAAAATCCTCCTTCCTCACCTCACCCCCACCCTGCCTCGCCTGTCATAGCTTCTGCTTTAATCCCCTTGGAGGGAAGCACAGGACTGCTCGCCAGAAAGGTCAGCAAAGTTCGCAAACACAGGCATATGCCCCATCAGAAAATCCATCAGTGACTGTAACAGCCTCCTCTCTGGACAGGTTGCTTAGGGTATTTAAAGCAGCCGAGTTAGTCACCTGCAACCCACAGACCAGATGATGGGGTAGTGCTGAGTGCAGGACCACTGGTGAGCCTGCGCATTGTCTGAGAGCTCATCAAATGCCAAAGAAACAAAGCCCAGTACTTTTCAGCCGTCTGAGTTCCGGATCCTGCAGAAAGAGAGCCAGCAGCGTCTAATGGAGCCCGAAGCTAATTTGATTCTAAATAATTCACTATCATCTGGTCCTTATCATACTGTTGTGTCTCTATCACATCCAACATCCTCTCTGAACACACACGCACACGCCCACACACACACACACACACACACACACACACATTCACACGCATCTTTTATTCCAGGACTTTTCCAAATAGTGAAGTCGGATGAAAGTGAGGTGGCTCAACCAGGCTCGAGCTTGGGCAGCTACAGCTGTCACAGAGCCGTCTCCCTCTGACATGAGACTGCCAAATTGCCAAAGCCAACTAGTAATCACTTGTCTTTCCCTCCTCTTCTCAGAGCAAAGGCTGGGGTGTAGGGTCGCTTTAGAATAAGGACAGGGGGTCTCCCCAGCCAGAAAGAGACATCTGATGCCTCCCTTTCCCCTCCCCCAAACCGTGCTCAGTCTTTGCGACTCCTCTAAGGCTTGAATTCCGGTCTCCAGAGGTGAAGGGAGCATGGATTAGCCCACTGTGCTGCCTTGCCCACAGCATAGTATAATATTAATTAGTCACCTTACTTATTATTCAGTCAAAATATGCCAGACTGAAATAAATTACATTCTTAGCACATATTTCACACCCCTGGATCAAGTCTTGCAAGGGTTTTCTTTTATTATTTATAAGATCATGTGCTGTCTTCCTGCAGAAAATGAGATGGTCTGCATGAGGAAAAAGGTAAAAGAAATGCAGAGAAATGAAACAATCAGATATTCCCTAATGATATTTAAAAATAGAAAATTTGCTACTGTTACATACAGCATGTTCCATCTTTTGAGATTTAATGGCTCTCTTGTGGTTTAATGGAGAATTACTTTCAGTAATTGATTATTAAAATTTAAAATTGCTAACCATCTTCATTATTAGATGAGCGAACATGTTATCCTTGTAATTAAAAAAGCCCGAGACTCACTTTCATCCTGTTGACAGTGCAGGCAGACTGTCTCCACACTCAGACTTGATGGTTTCAGGCTTCTCTTCGACAAAAATAGCCAGCCAGTCATTTGATGATGAAAATGCAGAACATCCACAGAGACTGAGCAGAAAATATAATGAACCAAAAAATAATAATAATAAAAAGCCCTACAAGCTAATTAAAGTTTTCAGTCCCGCCTCATTAAATGCTATGCATCACGTATGTGATATTTCAAAGGGCTGCGCTCAGGTACATGGGGCGCTGTCACGTTTTTCCAGGCCCTCTCCATGTGTCTTCACAAAGCATCCCGACCTTTCCTCCGTGGCATGCAACAACAGCACTTGCCCTTTCACCTCAGGTGTTACTGTGACAAAGTGTGGCTTTGGGCAACAAACTACACACAGGGGCACTTGGTGGTGTGTGGGCAGTGGCGGGGGTGGAGGGTAAGGGATGGGGAGGGTCCCGCATAATTTTCTGTGTTCTCTAATGTATTTAGAGCACCTGGAGAGTGACATGAGGACTGCCCAGGGTGAAGCCTTCTGCTGAGTCAAGAGAGCTGTCCCTCCATCTTTCCTGCTGAGTTCTCTCCTTCCAGAGGAGAGCTAGAGTTTGCTGTTTACCCAACTGGGGCTTAGCTTGTAAATTTGCCTCCAGAATAATCTCAAATTTCCCTGTGAGAAGTTTGCACCAAAGCGGAGTACGCATTTGGTTGACACAAGTCTCAGAGATTTCCAAAATGAAAAGAAATTTAAACTGTCAATGAAAGGAGTCCATGAAAGAGGTTTTTCGCAACTTGAGCGTGAGACCGGTGTCAGCCTGGAAGAAGGGAACATTCGGGAGAATCGCAGACAAGTTTGAATGAGATGTTTGTACATGAAGGTTGATGCTGAAAATCTGTGAAAGCCTTGTGAGGGTACCTCTCCCATGAAGTTGTGTAGTGTTGCTCCGAAAGTCACTGCTCAAAAGTCAAGTTCCTTAAGGACTTGGATGATCAATAGTTAATACCTTCCTCGGGTCCAGATCCTGTAGGTTGTCCTCTGTGCTTCAACCCGCCAACCTTGATTATTCCGTAATGCAAATAGCCACCCTACCCTTTGTCCACATTCAAATAGAGCAGTAACACTGGGCCGCATTTTACATCATGCTGTAAAGCTGTGCTCCTGTATCTGTCCTTGTGTTTGTCTTCCCAATTAGATTATGTGACCCTTGAGAGTAAGAGTGGTTTCTTTTATTTCTTTGCTATTTTCTCACACGTACAGCCTCATACCTAATGTCGAGCTCAGCTGCCACGATGACAACCACGTACCGTATTTGCTTACTGGATTAACTTTAGCGGTCTGACAAGAACCTGGATTTTTTCTGCTCTAATTAAATATTAACTTGAATTTAGGGACCAGAACAGACTAAATCGGCTTCTCTCGATCACAGAGTGGTTTTCCCAATCTCTCAAGAATGGCGCATAGTTCCATTCTAGATGCACATTCAGATAAGCAAATTAATTTCATATTGTGTTGATTCAAGTTTAATTCTTGGAGTTTTTCTTTCAATAAATCATTTTATTGGGGGCTCATATGACTCTTATCATGATCAATACATGCATCAATTGTATGCAGACAACCTTTGCACACTTGTTGCCATTATCTTTCTTGAAACATCCTTTTTCTACTTAGGCCCATAGTATCAGCTTTCCATATTTTCCCATCCCTCCCCGCCCACCTTCCCCACGAACCCCTAATAAGTTACAAATTGTCATTATTTTGTCATATCATACACTGTCTGATATGTCCCTTTGTCCACGTCCCTGTTGCCCATACCCCAGGGAGGAGGCTATCTGTAGAAAACTATAATTGGTTTCCCCCTTTCTATACCACCTTCTTGGAGTTTTCAAGGAAGTCAAGTCTAGAATGTTCTTTCAGATTTCTGTAAACAATCCCATCAAGTCGTACCAAATAAGAAAGTTTCTCTGTCTCCTGATGTCTTCTTAATATTGGTGATGTGACCCCTTTTATTCTTGAATATAATGTACCGAGCTGTTTTCAAGGACACCTCAGATGTAACTTCCTCAGAATCACATTCACCTACCTTAGCATTAGGACAGACACTTTACCTAATCTAACAATTCATGTCTCTACTCCTTATCAGGTATGACTCTTCAACTTTATGCTGGTTGAATTCACATTTTTTCTTTTCCTCACAATAGCTAATAGAATTTTTTTAATGAATAAGAGATTACAGTGCATACTAATTGACTATATAAATGAATTAACAGAGATCAGGAGATCAGGAGAGTGAGTTAGCCCCTAACTTCTTTCTAATTTTAAATCTCATTTCTTAAATTTCATGATGAATGAAGATAATACCCAAATAAGTAAGCAATTAAGGATTTATCAGTTAGGCATCGGAAACTTTTTAGACTCTCTAAACATCTTCCCATCTGAACTAATGGAAAATCCATGCCTTCATTTTTTTTTTGTCCTGAACTTCTCTCTTTCTCTTGTATTCTATATCTAATTCGGCAACAACCATCTCAGTTCCTTTGTTAAAATAGGCCCTCACCATTTCTGACCACCTCAAACACTCCCAGCTTGCTTCAAGTTACCTCCACTTATCTCCTGAATTTTTTGAATTTCCTCCTAATTATTCTCCTTGCTTATTGCCAGAAAGTATTCCTCTACCCCAAATTCACCGAAAGGTCCCTGCCTACAAATTCCTGCAAAGGGTTCTCTCCCCAGCATTATCATCTTTTCCTACTTCCCCACCCCGTGCTGGTCATCAGTCATACATACAGGCCTCCTCTTTCATGACTAGACAAGTACTGTCCTGCCTCAAGAAATGCCAGGAGGCTTTGAATCTTTTGTTCCTCATAGCTAACACGCTCTCTTCCAACATAGAGAAGATGAGAGGTGTCCTCCCTCAGTTTCTTAAAATTGCTGTTCAGATATCACCTATTAAGAGCTTCAGGAACATATACATCTGTGCTATCTCCAACAGGATTCACTGTCAATTCATCAAGATTGCTTTTCAAAGGCAGAAAATACAGAGTTTGTAACAGTTGTCAGTCCATAACCACATCAGAAAAAAAATGTGAGCATGAATATCATTTGGGTGCTATAAAGTCATGAACACACTGTGGCTTCCTGGAAGCAGTATCTGTACCGATGCATTTCCTACAACAGTGCATTTCTGTCGCCTCCCTTTCATCGTCCATAGTGAGAATGCCTGAGAAGTGTTCACAAAATGCTATAGACAGCCACCAAAATGGTACAATTCCATTCAGATGAGCTTCTGACATTGACCCCATTGATGATGCACTTTTCCATAATGACACGTGTTTGTGACAGAAGGAAAGAAAGAAGGAGGGGGGAGGGAGGGAGAGAGGGAGGACATTTCTTTGTAGTCAGATAAAAATGAAGAGAAAAAATTCATTGCACCACAAGAAATTTCTCCCCAAGATTTAATTTTGTTTGGGTTCCTACTTTGTCACATTATAGTCTTAACAGCAATACAACTAACAGAAACCTATTGAAATCAAAGCAATTTATGGAAAATATTCCCAGTTTACCAACTTATTTTAGTCATGCCTTTTGGGGGGGGGGGGCAGCCATGTTACCTGTGATTTTAGCAACAGTTCTGTTGAAGGAGACGTTTTTCTAGCAAGAACTACTCCAGTGAAAAGTTCCACACATCATATGAAATTTTCCAAAGATCTGAGGAAATTGGAGCTGGATTAGACATCGGCTAATTGACCCCCCTCATTGTGCAAATGAGGACACAGAGACACAGTGAAATTAAATTGTTTTCCCTAGGCACATGGTTTGTTACCAGCAGGGCTGTCTGGGTATAAAACTCAAATTCCCTGATTTACAACTAAGTTTTCTTTCTACTCTGCTGTGTTGCATACTTTTTAAAAGATTTAATTATTTTGATAGTTCCAGTGAAAACCACCAAAATTCAGCCTACTGCCTAAGAAGTTGTATTCCAAAACTTTGTTCATGATGTTGTTTATGAAAGGTTTGTTTTCAAACAAGTAGCCATCTAAAAAAATATGGCAACCAAGCCCAATCAGAAGAAGCACACCAATATCTGTGATCCAAGGACCATAAATGATTACTCTAAATCTGACAGAGGGAATAGTATTAGAGATTAAATCATGCAATTCTGTTTTGCAGATGGTTATGGATGACAGTGGAAGCCCAAAATACATTCACAGGATCTATACGGAATAGCCTCAGGTGATTCTCCTCTGACTCTAATTGAGGGATAGGAATAACTTGATTAACAGAGTATTGGAGAGGTGATTAAAGTAGAATAAAAAGATAAATCTGATGAATGAGTAAAATCTTCTCATTTTATCTCCCTTTTGATACACTTTGAGTTCACCTGGTTTCTAATATTTTCTGGCTTGGGGATTCCCCCCCCCACAAAAACGGGAGCTTATCTCTTTTGTATTTTGTTATTGCTGGTAGAATTCTTGACACTCTATTGATATCTTTCTATTTTTCAGTATATGAAACCTAATTTGAGGTCATCTGTAGAGCCAATAACCAGAATAGGGTTCCTGGTGGGGGTGAGGGGTAAGAGAGGGAGGAGGGTAATTGGGAGCTGATTTCAAGGAGTACAAGAAGGAAGAACATACTTTTAAAATGATGTGGTGGTGACTGTACCACACTCCTGGGTATGATTGAACTATTGAATGGTATGATGTCTGGATTACATCTGAATAAAATGTTTTTTTTTAAACGCAAAAGAAAAATCACAGTCATTAGGATGAAATGGATCTTCAGTTTTTCAAATCCACTACCCCACTTTAACTTCACAATAATCCTCCAGAAATGATAAAATAGATAACACCTCATACATATTAATTGAGTGAAATTTAAATACACACATGTGCTCTCCAGGGAATATCCAACTGACAAGCCACAGTAGTTCTTGCTCTCTGTGAACAAGGGAGTAGACTCACTCACTGCCTGTGCTGAGCTCCACTCACTTGGTTTGATGGATTGGCCTTTCTGGAAAGGTTTCATCATATGAGAGTGCTCAAGTTTTGAAGACAGTTTATAGGAAATGCTAAAAGGAAATTGTATCTATATAATAAAATACTTCTTTCCTCTGTTCTCATTTTCATATTTGGAGTCCACTAATGCTGTTTGCTATATTCTACATGTCAGCACAGACAAAAGCCATCTCAGGGCTTGGGAAATGGCAGCAAGTGAATAATTAAGATCAGGCATCAAGACATTGACATGTCATTCACTGGTAACACGGAGGGACGGAATGCCAATAGTACTTTCTAAATATGCCACCAAGGGAGGGATTTTCCAGATCCTTAATAAAATTGGCCCCCATACATAATGGATACTACCAGTCGGTACCTGCTTTTCACTGCATAGCTTATGTCAAAATTATGAAGGGGGAAGAAAGAATAAAAGGGTATTATCCATTTACTTATAGAGTAAACAACTGTCTATTTTGTGAAATTTGAATGGAATCAGGCAGGGCCTCTGGCCAAAAGTATATCCCTCAACACCTGTCACACGGCCTGAAATTCCGCCATTACTGACTTAGGCTTTGTGTCTTGAAATCTTTTTCAGACATGAAGTCAATCCATTAAAATGCATAGACCCTTAGAAGGGCCATAATCTTCTCAAACATTTCAACCTTGATTAATAGGACCAAGTATAAGCCAAGGGTGGGGGGGCGGGGAGTAGAACATTTGAAACACTACAGCACACATAAGAAATATTTCTACATATGGAAAATTTGCCTAGGGCCATCACCCAAAGTACATTGTTGAATATGATGATATTTTTTGTCATCATCCACAATTGAAAATATAAAAGCTCAGAGGGAGGAGGTGTGGGGGCAGTCACTCAAATTCTAATTATCAACACTAATAATTGAGGGCTGAGCATCTTTACCACAGGACTGTGTTAGTGTGACAAGAAGGAAAGTAACTACAGTCTAATTTTTGGAAAGGAGGCCAAAGTGAACCTACTATAAACATTTTAAGCCTGTTATCCTGGAGGGACCCTGACTCTTTTTTTTTTTTTTTTTTTTGCAATCTATCCGAGACCATGTATACCTACCAAATAGTTGAAGGTCCAATTATTTCACATCTTTTATGGTCTTACTAAAGTCAAATGTCATCTGTAGACTCAGCAAGATATCATTTTAGCTGACCCAACTTCCAAAAATTCTACTGGATTTATCTAACATGTGATATGCTAGATGATAGCCTTTTAAATAACTTAGTGTGCACTATCTAAGTCATTCAGTGTGAGATTACCACCATAGGTGGAAAAGAAACTATATGAATCCCTAAGGAGGAACTGTCAACAATGTGATCATGAGACCTGCCAGGAACACCTGGTAAACCCACACTTTCCCACCAAATATGCATGTGCTTTTTAAGATCACGTTGGTAAGACATTGAGTTGGAAGATCACAGAAAGTCGATTAGTGTGGTCAGCCTTCTTTGCATCATAGATGATTGCCAATCATGAGTTTCTCTGCATTTCACTATGTCTGTTCATTTGACCAAGGAGTCTCAGTGCCAGTGCTGGGTAGACACTGAGCTGCTAACTGTAAGATCTGTGGTTCAAACTCACCAGAGGCTTCACAGGAGAAAGATGAGGCTATCTGTGCCTGTACAGACTTATAGCCTCAGAAACTCCACATGGGGTCATTATGAATTAGAATATGCTCAGTAGTGGTGGATTTGGTTTCAGCATGGTTCATTTGATCACTGGAGCATGTTTAAAAGTAAGAAAAGTGCAAGGAAAAGAAAGGGAGAATCAATGAATTGACATCCTGCTTATGATTGGCTAAAAGATTGTCTGGGTTTGGGAGCTTAGAGCATTGCAGATGAGGTAACAGAAACCCAAAGTGCACCGCATCAGGCATAAAAAATATACTATTTCTAACAGTTCCCTCACAGTCAGACCATACTGTGAAGCAGCCCAGGCAGCAGCAACTATTTGAAGAAAGATGTTGTACAATGCCCTAGGTGAGCAAGGATGATATGGTTTGTAGAATCAGGGTCAGATTAGAGACAGAATGGGGAAAGGTGCTCTTTGGTCACTGAAATTTCCCAGCACTTCCAGAAATATCACAAAACACTGATCTACAGGTTCTGGGGGAAGCTCTGATGGTGCAGTGGTTAAGTGCCCATTCACTGAAAGGCCAGCAATTCACAACTATCGGCCACAGAAGAAGAAAGATGTGGTTGTCTGCTCCGATAAAGATTTATATCCTTAAAAACCCTAGAGTGTTGCTCTGCTATGACCAATAGGATCACTCTGCAATGGACTTGATGGCAACAGGTTTGCTTTAGTGTGAAGGAATGTATGATGAACGTTGTCATCTTTGTATGAACTTTATCATCAAGTTACTGCTGTTCAGTCCCTTGGGTCCATTCCAACTGATCGAGTCTATTTTTCCTTGTGAGGACTATCCCATGCTCACAATTGTTGGAGTGTTTGAACTCATTGCTGCAATCACTGTGTCAATCATTTCCTTAAGGTTCCTCCTCTCTTTCATAAGTCCTTGATTTTTACCCAACATGGTGTTCTTCTCCAGGGTCTATGTTCTCCTGATAACAAGGCCAGAGTGTGTGAGCTGAAGTCTCCATTTGTTATCCTGACTTTGAAGGAGCACCCTAGCTTCATTCCTTCCAAGGCAGAGTTGTTTATGGTCTACACAAGACTCTTCCCCAACCCTATCAGTAAAAGGCATCAGCTCTTCTTCGAGATTCCTTCTTCATGGTCTAGCTTTTGCTGGCATATAGTATGATTGAGACTAGTAAGAGAGTGTTAAAATAAAAGTACTGGAGGGAAATTTAAGACTCTCATGAGGACAAGATCATTCTCAAAGGTAATCTATGATGGCCAAGGAGGTTAGAGTCCCCCAAAGTCATTTGAATAATCTGCTTCATTGATACAATTATTAAACCATTGATTACTGTGCTGAGTGGTCTGTTTCCTTGTCTTTATTACAGATGAATTGTAGCATTTGCCAGCTGTTTCTGTGGCAAGTTCTTCAGCTGCAGAAAAGTTGGCATTCTGCCCAGAGGCAGCCTGGGAGTCCCACTGCTTCAAAGTGTTGGGGTTTTTTTCGTTCCCCCAATGAGTGCTTCGCCCTGTCATTACATGGTTCCTCTGTGCTCTCTTCATCACATTAGAATCCATAAGACCAAACACAGAAACAAAAGAAGAAGCTGTTGGCAAATAATGAAGAACAAAAGGATTGTTCCAGCAGTGTTCAGTGTGAAAGGCCTTTAAACCAGTTTAAACAGATCTACTTGTATTCTGTCGCCCATAATCAGCACAGGCATGAAGAGAAGTATCGTCACTTCAAACATTGGACATGATATTTGTCTCCAAGGTCTGCTCTTCACCTGTATGTCTCCTTTATTCCCACATGTCTTGCTTCATTCCCTAATATCTTTTCTCAGGTCTGCTGGTCTGTAAAGCTAGAGATTGCCCCTCCATTTTCTTTCAGGTATACCTTTTTAAAAATGTTTTATTCAAACAGTTTTACTGACAAATAATTCATATAGCCTACAATTTGATAGTTTAAAAATATTGAAAAGTATTGTGCCTTCATCATCACAATTTTAGAACATTGTCTTCATTCTTAGGCATGTTCTTATTATTAGCTCCCCACTCCCCCAACGTCCCCTGCCCGATCGATTTATCCATTTTCTGATGCTCTAGACTGACCTCTCCTGGATTTCATTAAAAATATATACATTTAATTCAAGAAACAAAACAAAACCCCACTGGCAATGACAAAATAAAACAGCAAACAATCTCAATTGAAAAGATAACAGAAAATAATAAAATTTGAAGAAAATGTATATGTAGGTTTTGACTTCATTGGGGAGCACTGGTTAGCTTCCTGCCCACTAGTTCAAATTCAACTCATGTAGTAAATTCATCTACGACCAATCCCAGCTTTTGCTTTGTTGAGGAAACCTTCCCCCAGGAGCCACAGACTCTTACCTTTGCATTTGTCCCATAAATTAGATGCATATGTACTATTCATTTGACCATTTTGCTCTAGGACAAGTGTTATGGATTGAGTTATGCCCCTTACAAAGCTGTGTTTTAGCTCTAACCCTCCACCCCCCACACCTGTCCCTATATGTGAAGGTGAGTCTGGGTTGAAAAAAAGAGAATACAGATGTTATCAGCTACAGTTACAAGAGGCTACCATGAGGTAGTTGGGTCCTACACAAATCTGAGCAGTGTCTTATGAGAGAGAAGAACCCCAGAGGAAGGATAGCCTTGTGGAAAAGGTATCTGAAAACCAAGGACATGGAGATACCAGAAACTGAGAGAAACAAACAAAAAAATGTATCTCCCCAATGGAGGCCTCAAATAGAATATGGCCCTACTGACACCTTAAATCCAGACTTCTAACCTCCAGAACTGTGAAACAATAAAGTTATGATGTCTGTGACCACGTTCTTTGTGGTAAGTTGTTAAGGAAACACTAGAGCAAGGGTAGCTAAGTTCAAGTGGTTATGCCCCATCCCCAAAGACAAAGGCACGCTCCCCCTCTGAGCTCAGGTAGAGTCTCAGAAATCACACCAACACTGAAGTTAGTGCCATCATTACGGAGCATTCCATTGACCGGCAAGACAAAACCTGTTTGCTATCCCTGTTGCTGATGAAAAGAGGACAGGTTTTGGTGTGACATTACCCAAGATCCAAATCCCAGACAAGAAGTTTATGAGCTATGTAAGAATATTCTTTCCCTTCTTTTGTCTTTTTAATTCATTTGAATCTCAATGCTTTATTCCATAAAGGGGGAATGATGTTCTTCTCCCCAAACCAAGAGAGTATCCCCAACACCTGACACACGCTAAACATCCTAGAATATGAATGGTTCCTAATCCCCATCCCTCCAACAAAGGCAATTATCTTGCAGTGCCAATTAGCTTTTAAAGTCTGATCTGTGCAAGTAAAGTGTAAATACACTGAGGACAGGACAACTGATAACACTCTATGCTTACAGGGAAACTGTATACATAGCATGTGAGCTTTTTATCCTTTTTTTCTAAAGGGCGAGTATTGACTAAAAGACACCTAGGTGATTTTATGAATGAAGTTTCAGAACCCGTAAGTTAACACCTCCATAGATTTGGTTCATCAGCATAATCCTTCCCTATAGACACGATTGGTATGAATAGCTACTGAATAAAATAAAGTCCTGCCCATCAATGGCCCCACACGGTAGTCATTTTAATAACATACTTGTAGACTACACTCTGTTCTCAAATTTTGGATGCACTTGTTTAATGCCTTTAGAGAATATACTAATGAGAGAACGAATTAGGATTTAATCTGGCAAAATTATCACAATGTGATATATGATATCACAATTTGCTTACAAGAATTGCATGGATCCTCTCAGCTGTATGAGTTGTGCCTAATTGTGTCTGGGAACTATTTTGGAGGAGGATTGAAATCTGCACGATGTCAGATTATTTCTTCTCCTCGAATGAAAGTACAACCTGTCAGAAAGATTAAAATGCCCCACTAGCCTCAGGTCAGCAGAATTTTGTTTCGATTTAGTGCTGCTGCCACCACCAGTGTGCTACTCAATGGTCAGGTAATGTACTGGGTTGAGTCCAAAGTAGACTAGAGACCAATTTCTCTAATTCTAACATTGCTACTGCATTACTGTGGGGACTTCCAACATGTGAAGCAAATAAATTACTTTTTTTTTTTTCAAATTAAGAGTTCTCTTCGTATCTCTTTCTACATATAGCAAATGCAAAAACTTTCTATCACTAAAAAATAGATTAGATAATCATAGAATTTGCCGCCCTGGAAAGGACCTCAGAGATCATCTGGTCCAACCCTCTCATTTTAACAGATGAGGAGATTGGTGTCAGTGAGGATTCTATCCTGCGGGCTAAAACAGAGTTCATTAACTGATCTTAGAAAGGACCTGTTTTTGTTGTTCGAATACATGATTAAATGATTTCAATTTTCATTCCATCTCCTTTATTCAGGAAGTTTACCATTCGCCTTCTTCTTTTGTCCGTGTAACCATGACAATTGCTGGGAATAATATAGCTATCAGTATAAAAATAGCCTCATTAGCATCAACAACGAGCTTGCCAATCAGCGTGGACCTATTAAAGGGCTGATAACCACCTTCTCAGCATCACTGTTTGCAGTGCGGGCACTTTCCAAACTCCTCCCTCAGGCTGGCTTCTTCCTCCTCTGAGACCTTGTCTATCACAGCTTGACAGCTGGGATTTACAGCTGGAATCCTACCTGGAAAAGCCCTGTTCTCAAGCGGGCTCATGTGGACCCTGCCCCGGGATTTCTAACCTGCTTTAGAGAACCCCTACCATCACGTCTGAAGGGAAAGTGAGCATTTTCCCTCTGCACATACAGGCGAAGACAGGGAAAAATTAGATATATTTTAGAAACGGGCGCTTTTATTCACAGGCATCTTTAAGAAAGGGTTTGTTCTTGCTTTGGGACTCTGTTTTTATTTCCATTCCACCAAGACCAATGTGATGATTGAAGTCAATGTCTTTAGGTTTCTATGCAATTAAAAACAGTATGTCCACCTCATTCCCACCCATACCTCCACACCTTCCAAGAACATTCAAGCCAAATAAAAATGAACTGGGGGTGGGAGGTAATTGACAACTGAGCAAGAGACGGGGGAAGCAATTTTAATTCGTTGACTAAATTTCACTCAAAGAAAGCCATTAAACTGGGTTTTCCCATTGAGCTATAATTATGGAAGGAAGGGGTTAATAAAAATGGCATCCAACAAACCGCCTCAAGAATTAAAAGGTTACAAACCTCTGTACAGTCCCAAGAAAATGGACAAATAGATTAATGGAGCAAGCTGAAGAGTCTAGTTTTCTGACAAAGACAAATCTATTTTAGAGGATAGTATTGGGACAATTTATCCATAGCACAAAAATTAAACATCGATTCATCCGATGAACCTTAACAACAAACAAATAAATAGGACAAAACTCATATTGGATCACAGGCATAATTGTAAAACCTAAGCTTAAAAAAATTTTGGAAGAAAATATAAGAGAATTTTTTATAAGAGTTGGATTCACAGAAATTCATAACACATAATATAGGTAAAATTCGCTTCCCTGATATTGAAAAGTACTCTTTCAAAAAGGAAAATGAAAAGACAATCATATAAAGGAAGTAAATATTTATAAATCACATTTTTGATCCAAAATGTATATGCACAGCTTCCAAAACCTCATGGAAAAATGGAGTTTAGAGAAAATAAGATTATCCACTATATTTTTGCATCGCCCTCAGAAATGCCTCTCAAAATTTAATAACAAGAGAGCAAATGATCCAATATTTAAAGAAGCAAACTATTTGAAAAGCCACTTTACCCCAAAGCATATATGGTGGAAAAGCAAGCACATAATAAGCAACCGGCCCAACCCTCCCTGCCACTGAGCCATTTGGACTCATCACAGCCAGACAGGACAGAGTCGCACTGCTTCTGGGCTCCCCAGACTGAACTCGTCAAGAGAGTTCATCGAATACTTCCTCTTTCTCAGGATGTGGCAGGCATGTGCTTATGCTAATTTCATGATTGATATGTAGGGGTGGAGTCTAGCCTGTTAACCTAGAGATAACAATTGAATAGTCAATGAGGCCTCTGTGTAGGCATGGCTTTCCCCTGATACGTCTAGGAAATCTCGCGATATTTCCCTCATGAAGATGAGAAGCTATCTTCCCAGCTGTTGGGAGTTAGTATCAGAGACGATGAATCACGGACAAGACAAGATGGCAGCATCCAAGAAACTGGAGGAGCTGGAGGAGAGACCACACGGCTTTGCCCTGATGGAGCCAGACCTCTGAAGCTGGGGCGGCCACAGGGAGACCTCTGCCAGTGATGAGTGGCTTCTGCTGTTGATGGACCCTGAACCCTGGAAGTGAGGAGCGATGGGAAGACCCCTGCCATCGCCGGGATTCTGCACCCACTGACCTGTGACTTCGTGAGTCGGAGGGAGACTTTATGGACTGGTTTCAGACATAGAAGTTAATATCGGACTTGTGACTTTGAACTGGACTTTGAACTGGACTGGGCTCAATGTCCTCTTGTATATAAACCTCTTCCTTATATCTATATGTGTGTCTATGACATTTGTTCCTCCAGTCCACCCGGACTAACACACAGGAGGAGACCCGGCTGGTTTTGAAGTGGTCCTCTTGTGATTTGCACCCAGGTCATTACAGAAGGTGAACTCAGGGTCTCATTGAGGTGCCACCCATCTCGGATCGTCAACATTCCCAAGCTCGGCAGCAGGAAGGATGGAGAGCAGCAAGCACCATCACCCACTGCTGAAGACAGCGGAGAACGGAAGAACTTTAAAAACACTTCGGTAGTTACTTCAAAAGGCAAGTCAACAGTACAGCATCTAGCCTTTCCACTCTTCCCTATTACTCCAAGAGAAATAAAAATCCGATGTCCACATACAAAGAAAAATTGGGTTTACATATTCAAAGAAAATCATTTTGGAAGAGCCAACAACTATCAATAACCCAAATGCCCATCGTGAAGGAAATGGATGATCCATGTGTGGTGCAAAGGAACATAATACAGCAATAGAAATGGAGGCCATTGGCACACACAGAAACAAGGATGTTGGTCACACAGAAAGTCGGATCCTTCACTTGGATCCAAAAGTTTCCCCTCAAAATAAACCTCAGTTCTGTTGGACAAGTGAAGTCAGATCCCCTTCTTCTCACCAAACTGCATAATGTTTATCAGAACGCCCATGATCAAACTTCAAAAAGAATGTAAACTAATGTCCAGTGGCCAAAAGCAGATTAGTGGTTTCTTGTGGATGCAGACAGGAGCTGTGTAGAGGAAATGGCCCTCTGAGAGGGGAGAGAGCATGGTTATTAAGTAGCACTAGGAAACACTCGGGGATTGTGAATATGTTCATTATTTTGTTTATAACGATGGCTCTATGGGTATAAACATGCCAAGACATCTCAATTTAATAACTGCTGAAAAACAGAGGGCGGCGTGATTGAAAATAAATATACCACAGCCTCAGATAGTGATCTGATTCCTTTTGGGTGATGAGAGTGCCCCTTTCAAGGATATGGGTCAAGGATACACAAAGAAAGAACTGTTCAAAACAAGGGCTCATCCAATATGGTCAGTTTAGGTATCCCTTTTACCTTCATTTAAGAATTATTTTCTGAAGTACCATTTCTGAGAGAAACACTTTTTCCTCTCTCTCAATGGTTGTTTCTTTCGAGTATCCTTAGCCCTTTCGGCATGGCTGTCTACAGAGGTGCGTACTCTCTGCCTAGCACCTTAGGAACCACTTACAATGAGCTCTAAATCTCTCAATAAGTACTATTGTACCCATTGTATAGATCAGGAAATGGGGGCCTGAAGAGATGAGCTAGTGTGCTCAGTCACAAAGTTAAGAGACAATAGTCAAGGTCAGAATTAATCGACATAAATGACAAAGCCTCTGACATTAGCAGGGGGGGTGTTCTTGCGGCTTATTCAGAAGTGATATGTTGACTGTAAAAACCTCATCAAGTTCCTGACCTGTCCTCTAAACTGGCTGTCTTCCTTCATACAGCTGTTGTTCCCCAGGGAATGGACAGAGTGGAGAAGGGCCCCCTGCCTCCCAGGGGTAAAACTAAAAGACTTAGGGTAACAAGGCGAAAGATAAATAAATACAGAAAAGATAGTGAAATGTGACATGAAGCCACTCAAAGATGCTGCCGTGCACAGGCATGCGAGGTTTTCACTTCTGTACAAGGGCATATGGTTGACTAGACCCGTGGGAGCTTTGAGCCCCGACACCCTTCACCACCCCTGCTTGGGCCACCCCCTGCACTTCCGTGACCAAGGAAAGACCTCATTTTAAAAAGTACACAGAGACAGGAGCAAGGTGGTGGTGGTGGGGGTGCCTGATGAACAGGTCCTTTGTTCAGCTTTGGTTCTGTCACTACCATCCAAACGCAGAGCATTCCTTTGCCACCCTGAACTCTGCATTCTGCATGTGAAATAATCTACCAAATAATATGTCCTGGAAGGCACGGTCTGAGCCAAGATACCTCGAGCTAAAAGAAAAAAAATGGCATAAATGATAAATGAAATAAAGAGTTTTTTTAAAGAAATTTTATGGTATTTAATTAATCCACCAGTTTTACTAAGTTGCTTTCAAGTGAAATGGCTCTTTACCAGCGCCTTTTGAAAAGGTTACAAGTGAATTCCCTGAGCTACCACCATTAGCATATAGATGTCTCTAAGTGTTAATTTCTGTTTTCACTGAATGAATGTAATTTAAAATGAGGCCCTTTCAAATCAGTTAACTTCGGCCATTTGAGAAAGATAAGAAAAATGGACTCAAGCATGAACCCCCAGCAGAACCTGCTTCTTTGGGATAAGTGCTTCGATGCCGCGGCCACGAACTACTTTGGGAAATTACAGCTCTGTTCAGAAAGAGAAGAAGGGTTTGGGGTGAGCAGGTTAAAAGGACCCCAAACATTTGCTTTCGATTTAGCTAATCATGAAAAGGAAATTGAAAATGAATGGAGAAATCAATTTTGAATAATATGGTGATTTTGTCCCTATAGAAAAATTCAGTAAGATAAGTGATGAAATCCAGCAGCACCACTTTTTTCATTTCTGCTCAGTGTGGCACATGGAAGTTACCCAATATGTTTTTTGCTGGGTTGTTTTATCAGAAGGGAAATAAATGCATATCTAATAGTGCTCTCAAATCTGCTAATTTTCTGCTTTCATTCATGGTCTCTTTATAATCTTTTCTTTTTCACAGCGATGAGCCTTTAGAAATATAAATAAGATCATTTCAATTCCATATGTAAAATCCTTCAAAGACTGGCCCTTGCTCGTACCCATACATACAGCCATAATTGCAAAGCCCTATATGTCCCACCTTTTTAAGCTCATCTCAGCTCCATCCCTTGTACATTCGGTTATAGTCCTTCCCCGAATTGACTTCCCATACTCACCAGTCTTCCATGCTGGATCCTCTGTGGTAGTTACCATAATCTAGTGTGAATTTGCGTAGGGGTGGAGTCTAGCCTGTCAATCAGGTCGAAGCTTGATGACCTCATTTGCAAACACTAAGGAGATAGATAGCTCACTGGGGCGGGGTACATGCTCACTCCCTTGGAGACTCACTACTGACCAGGTTTACTCCCCAGAGACATTACAGCTGACGAGACACATGGAGACAGACTGATGGCAGCCGGACTCTCAGAGCTAGAGAAGCCACATGGGAACCCCTGCCAGCACTGAGATGTTTACAACACCACTGGATCCAAAAGACTTTTCACCCACTGGCCTGAGATCTCCCTGCATTCTGCATCATTGGATGCATTTTGTGAATCTCAAGAGGACTTTATAGATTGGTGTTGGACATATGGCTAATATTGGAATTATGGACTTGATCTGAACTGGGCTGGGATATTTCTTTAATGTACAATTACTCTTTATATAAAGCTCTTTCTTATACACATATGAGTGTCTCTATGAACTTGTTTGTCTAGTCTACTTAGACCAACACACCCTTGTACACTAATTTGGAGCTATTGGTTTGGTGCTCTTATTTGTGTGATTGCTTCATGAAGTTTCAAGAAACTAGCATAGAACTATCAATGTATTCTGTTAGTCCATCATCCTTCATTCACAGCACATACTGTGTTCTAGGAAGTAAGCTAAGTGTTGGATATACAGTGAAGAACAAGGCACATTAGGAGCCTTCTTAGAGGTTGCAGCCTAATCTGAAAGAAATACCATAGGAAATAGAACAAGTTAAAATGAATACGACATAACAATAGAAATAGCTTGTAGAACTGAGTGATCAGGAAAGATCTGTCTGAAATTATATTAAAATAAGATCTCAAAGAGACAGGGTACCATTCATGCATTTATATAGAGAGTGAGGAACAGGTTGTTCAAGGCAGACGGACCGGAGTTTCCAGCAATCCTAAAGTGGGAAGGTCGGACTTCTCCTGAGGGACTTACTGGAGGCCTCTGAGTCTGTAGCACACCGAGAGAGAAGAGGAATGGACATTGCAAATGGAAGCAGAGCCTGAATCCTAGTGACCCTGGCAGGTTGTCATAATAACTTTCCATTGTGTTTCAGGTGTAATGCAAACCATTGAAGGATGCTAAACAGGGGCATGATAGTAAGTATTCTAGTTTTAAAAAATTGCCCTGAGTGGTATGCAGAGAATAGATAGACCATGGAGATTTATCAGTGACTCTCCTCTACGTGCTAATATGTGTGCCTAATAAAATCATTCCTTCTCCAACACCCTCAGAATACTCAGAAAGCCCCCATTGGCAGTGCCTCCCTTATCTGAGTATCTGATCGCAAGGCATGTCCATCATTGCTTCTAAGTGCCAAGGACATTGACGCGGGGGATGCTGACCTGGGGTGGGCTATCTTGTTTGCTTATTAGTCTGCTCATGTGTTTACATAGGTCCCAGTTTTATAGCTAGAAGCTCATGTTGTTATAGGTGGAAGCCTCAAACATTGCCACCCCTACCTTCCACAGTAGCGCTCTGTGGTCTAAGTCAGTTCCTCCAATCCTTTTGGACAATGATTATGTGTGTGCCACACCTCTACACACACACACACACACAGGTGAAGAGAAACAAGAGTTTTGTGGCTTGGGTTTTGTTTTATTTGAGTCTATTCCAATTTATAGTGATCCTAATGAACAGTGTAGAAGTGCTTTTGTGGGCAGTGTCTGAGACTAACTCTGTAGGGAAGTAGAAAGCCACTTCTTCCGCCTGCTAAGAGGTTTGTGGTTTTGAACTGTCCTCTTGTGGTTAGTAGGCTAGCAAGTATCCACTACGCCAGCAGCATAGGGGACAGGCGACGGTGGTGGTGGCGGCATTACATCTATACCCTATGCTCTGGAAAATATCCTAGGCAAACGGAATTGATGGGCCAACTAAAACAATACACTCATTGCAATGAACATCTCTAAGCTTCAAGATAACAACTAAGGAAGGGATGCTTCTCTATGGTAAAGGTTAAGCCTCTGAGTTCACAGAGCAGCCACGTCACTTGTTGGTAATTTCAGCCCCGTGCATAGCTCTATTTAGCCAACAAATATGCACCTAAACTCAGATGATATAGATATTACAACTGCTAGTTTGTGCTTAGAAGTTATGTTCTCAAGGGTAAAGTATATCACTTAACACTCCACAATAAACTATCATGATGAAGCAACTCTTATTATCCAATTTTTTAAAGCAAGAAAAACTGAGCCCTGATGGGTGATTTACCAAGGTCATGTGTGTCAGAGCTAAAAGTCAAATACAATTTATTCAATCCTGTGTTAGTCTGGGTAGACTAGAAAAACAAATTCATAGACACGCATATGGATATAAGGGAAAGTTTTATATATAAGAGGAATGGAACACTGAGAAAGCAGCCCAACCCAGCCCAGTCCAAGGTCATAAATCTAACATTAGCCCATATGTCTGATACCAGTCCATAAAGTCTCCTTCTCACTCATGAAGCATCCCAGCACTGGCAGGAGTCTCCACATGGTTTCTCCAGCTTCAGAGGTCTGGTTCCATCAGAGTAAGGCCATGTGGCTTCTCCTCCAGCTCCTCCAGTTCCTCGGACACAGCTAGCTGTGTCAGTAGTTCG
This sequence comes from Nesogale talazaci, assembly GCA_004026705.1. NCBI lineage: Eukaryota > Metazoa > Chordata > Mammalia > Afrosoricida > Tenrecidae > Nesogale > Nesogale talazaci. The sequence continues at coordinate 92,416 of PVJH01004728.1, read as the reverse complement.
TCGTCCCAGAGACTGACCCAGAGATTGAGAGTCAAGTAAGTCTCTCTTCTCCAATTGGGAAATACCCTGAGATTTCCCAAAATTCTCAGGAGAAAGCCATGCCCACACAGAGACCTCACTGGCTCCTCATTGGCTATCTCCAGATTAACAGGCTAGCCTCTACCCCTACATCCCAATTATGAAATTGACATCATGAATACAAGACCGCCAAAAATCCCAAGTCCCAGTTCTTTAATTCTTCAATCCCAACTCTTCATTCTAGGATATATTGCTTATTGTCTTAGGAAGCTCACAGTAAGAGACACAGTGAAGAACAACTTTCAGGATCCCCATAGCGGTACCATACATCGTGATGCTGTTGGTGTTCAGAAATGAAGTTCCCTGTGAAAGAGATGAAATAAAGTTGCAAGGGCTTTTGGAGCCACAAGAACCTAGAGATGGCATTAGAAGAGTCTGTCCTGGATATCTGTCTCACACTTCTAGCCATTGAGTCACTGCCAGCCCGTAACAACCCCACAGGGCCACATAGAATGACCCCCAGGACTTTCCAAAGCTGTGCCTCTTTGCTGGAGCAGAAAGCCCCCACTGGTGGCTTCAAACTGCTGACTTTGTGCTTCAGAGCCCAACATGCACCTCATTCACAACCAGGCTCCCAGCTTCACACGCTACAGAAACAAATTCCGAAGGGATTCAAAGCCTAATTGTGATCATTAGACCAATAATATTCACAGGAGCAAAAGCTGGGGCATAGGTGTCAGTTCTAGCTTTTAATAATATATTACCAAGTATAATTATAAAAAAGTATAAACAACAAAATACAAAATTAGTGAGACATCATAAAAGTGAAATATAATTGTTTATCAAAAGATTTTGTCAAAAACACAAAAACTCAAGCTCCTAATCTGTCAGAGGTGGGGGGGGAGATATCTTTGACAAACATACTAAGAATCTAATAATCAAAATATATATGAAACATTAACAACTTAACCACAAAAAGACAACCCAATCAAAACTGAATGAAGATATTTCATCCCAGAAGGACATTCAAATGAACACCAACTATATATAAAGATTCCCAATTTAATTAATTAGCAGAGAGCTTGAAATCAAAACCACAATGAGATACAATTTCATTTTCAACAGGATGATTAAGCTTGGAAAATAAAATTTAAAATATTGGTGATGATGTTGGCAAAGTGGAATCCTCATCTACTTAGGCAGGACCAAATATTAGTAAAATAGAGCTAGCATATATCACAAAAACTGTACTGCAAGTATATATCACAAATACATCAAAGCACAGATTTAAGCAGAAGCTCGTATGTCAATCAATGGTCATTGGCACACTATTCATAATTTCCTAAAGGTGGAAACAAACTAAAAGTTCGTCAACAGGTATATTGATAAATAAAATGCTAGAATGCTACTCCACCATTAGGAGAAATGAAGTCTTAATACAGGCTACCATATAAAGGGAGATTATAGACATCATGCTGCCTGAAATAGCCAATCACAAAAAGACCAACTGTATGTGATCTCACTTATGTGTAAAGACAAGAACAGAGACTCAATTCTAAAGAAGGAAATAATGATGGTGGTGATAATGGCTTCTGAAGAAATTAAATTTACAGTAATTGGAAAAATTGCTTTGAGTAAGGATAGATTTGCTTAGCCAATCAATGTCAATTAAGTTGTATGTCCATCTTTAAAAAGTTGAAAGGACACAAGTTACGTGACAGATTTATTCGCAACTGTGGTGAGAAAAAGGATGGCTGTTGTCCACCAGACAACAATTGGGCTAGGGTTTCCTGAAGCAACACAGAAAGGCCAATGTCAGAACACAGGGAGAAATTGGGATGTAACTATTTGTCTCCATGAACAACTCTCTTCTCTGCCATGAGATCAAAAAGACTATGTGGTGCCCAGATACCATCATAACTAAATATTCTCTAAAATAATCCTTATCCAGAAGGGCAAGATGCATTAAAAAAATAACTTCTTATGGACATCAGACTGTCTAGACCAATGGTTATCAACCTGTGGATCATGACCCCCTCAGAGGTCACACAACCCTTTCTGAGGGGTTACCAATTCATAGGAGTAGCAAAATGACAGTTATGGCACAGCAATTAAAACAATTTTATGGTTCAGCGGGAGGTGATCATCACAACATGAGGAGCTGCAATAAAGGGTCTCGGCTTTCGGAAGGTGGAGAATTACTGCTCTAGAACACATAGACTGGGTGAGCCCCCCAGACCAATGTCCTGTGGTAACGTCTCAACCTCAGACTAAAAGAAATACCCTCCGACATATCAAAATCAAACAACGGTTTGGCTTACCTGCTCACGAATGCTTGCCCTGAACAGCTTGCTCTTTTGGGAACTCTTTAGAGGAAATCAACAGAGTGATTATGAGTTGCACTGCAACCTCCAGGCTCAACGGTTCAAAAACACCAGGTGCTCAGCAGGGAACTGATGGGTCTTTCTACTCCCATAGACAGTTGCCATTTTGCAAGCTCATAGGAGCAGGTCTACCCATCCGTAGCATTGTCATGAGTGAGCATTGACTCGAGTGCAGTGAATGTGCTTGTCTTTTTAAATATGCCATCAAATTGACCACAACTTCAGGAAGAAGTTACAGGACAGTAGGTTTATGCTACTGAAGGAGGACCAATTCACAAAGAGATTGAAATAGTTGCGCAATTCAAATAATTGTAATCAATGTCACTGGGTTGCCCATGGAGAAAATTGCTGAATTGGTGTATGCGCTGTTGGACAGATCCCTAACAACAACCACAACATAAAATATTTATTTAAAATAGACAAAGACATTATTCTGGACATACATGGCCTGGGTTTCAATTTGAAAATCTGAACGCGAGATCCTGGATAAGTCATCTAAGCTTTTGATGTCTCTGTTTTCCTATCTGTAAAATGCAAACGATAATAACATTAACCACTTCTTCCGGCCAAAGACCAGGATGAATGGGGCCATAGCATGTGCATGGGATATAGCTAGGATGAGGTAAAAGTTATTAGCTATTATTTTTATCAAGAGGAACTGCAGTTGGTTATTGAGGTGGAGCAAATGATGTTTTAAGCTGGAAGAACTTTTGCAAAGCCTATAGCCAAGAGAATGTGGCACAAAGAACCTAGAGGCTCGGAGTCATTTAGAATGGATGGAAGAGAAAGGCTTATCCTGGATGTTTTATTGACCCTGTATACCAGTTTCAAATTACAGTATCGCTATTTGGTATTTTTATCTTTGAAATGGCAAATTTTGAGGAAATGACAATGAATAACCCTTTGTGGCTCTAAAATGATCAAAGTCTACAATTCTAACAACCAACATTGTCTACTTTTCATAGCATTTATTTTGGTATTTTTATGTACAGAATCCTGTATTATTTGATATAAGTAATTAGCTTGTATTTAATGTTATTAAATTAGGAGCGGCCATATGTTTGTAAGTCTATTGTCAATCTTTTCATGGATTTTTTTCAAAACAAGTATATGAAAAATAGTAAATATTTTTCAGAATAATAACAAAGGGAAACAGTAGACACCAAAGCTAATAACATCTGTTAATAGCAGGAATGTTTACCTAATAAATATGTGGGATGTGTTTGACATCTTCCCTATTATCAATTTATTGTTTATGTTTGTTTGTTTGTTTACTTACGAATGCGTTGGTGCATTTAAGTAGCAAACTCACTTTGTGACTAAAATATTCACACTTGTCATTAAAACATATACATCTTGTTTTCCTGCCTTTGGGGCATGTTTATTAAAAATGGAGCCTGTGCCCCCTATCCAGCTGAAGGCTGCTGTTAGGGAAATAATTTGTTTCTAGCAGACCCCATTGCTGAAAAGATAGGAATTGCCATTGTGCTGTGCTGTAGATCGCTGCATTATGTGATTTATAAAGAGCTGCAATGTAACAGAGCAATGCCATCCATCAGTATCCAATCAGGGAGGAAGCTGGCAAAAGGAAATGGGCTATACAAGAACCCATTGGCACAGGCCATTTAAACTGGCAGATCCTAGAGCTTGAACTTGGCAGTGGTTTTTGGAATTAATTTATTGGTTATTTGTGGGAAAGGGCTAGCACTTTGAAACACTCAGAAAAGTTTCCATTTTCAGGCCATTGAGGAGTCAGACAATGCCACTCACATTCTTGTCGGAATTTTTCCTTGCATCCCGCCCCGCCTCCACCCTGTCCACATACCTGATAAGATGTCATTTCATTTTCTGCCATAGTTACATTTTTTGTGGTTCCTTCCCTAGTCTCGTTTTTTAAAATTGAATCTTCTCCAAATTCTTTTCCATTTTTAAACACCACCTGCTCCTTCTGTCTACGGTACTACTAGGATAGGTTCACACCCCTCGAAACAACCATGAGTTTTAGGAAGTAGTGAATACATACTAACTGCTCCTGAGCACTAAAGGTCACAGGAGGTATTGATTATTTAAGTATAGCTAGTTATGTAGACAACTCAATATGCCATAAAGCATCTACAATTGCCGTGCAATTTCAATTAAAATCACAAGATTTTTCACATACCTTGACAAACTGACTCTTAAACCCATATAACAAAAGAAAGCCTTACGACTAGCATTAATATTTTAAAATAAAAGAAACAAAGCATTCATTCTCCACTAGAAATTAAAACAAAGTGGCAGTGAGATAGAAAAATGGCAAGCTGATAAATTGAGCCATATAAAGATCCTAAAAATCGTTTCAAGAATGATGGTGGCAGCAGGTGTACAAAGGTGTGTGACACAATATATGTATGAATGGATAAGCATTGTACTAGCCCCCAATATAGTGATTTATTTTTAAAAAAGCCATGAGCACATGAATTTCCCATATTAAATTATATTAATAAAAATAAAATAAAACACCCATCTAAAGTTATAAAAATACAAATAAATTTTATAATAATTCCTAGGGGAATAAAATTTAAATATAGAAAATGAAATTAGGAAATATTTGTGGCCTTAGGATGCCAAATAAATTAATGACCAATTTAATTATATCAAAAGTAAAACCTTCTGTAAACAAAAGTCACCATACATAAAGTGTCAGGATAAGATGAACAAGAATTAGAATCAAGAAAATAACAATTTCAACAAATGAATAATTAAAGCAAAAGATCTGAACAGACAAATATTGAACAGGAAATGTGGATTGTCTGTTACTTTGATGCTCTAAGATATGCTCATCTTCATTATTATTCCTCTCCAATAAGTCGAGCAAAAGAAAAAGAAGAAACATTGGTTTGTAAGTATTGGTGAAGATGTAGGTAACTGTCACACATTGTTTATTTGGATGTAAATAGCTAGGACCAATTTTTTAAAATAATTTTGGCAGCAGCCTCCTATGTAGAAAATATGAACAATCTATAACCTGAGATTTGACATCTAGATTAAATATTCCCCAAAACAAAACAAAAAAATCAGATGAGTAAACAAGGTCAACTTAAAAGACATCTTACAATAATGAAAATGTTAAACTATCCAAGTAAATATAATATTATGAATTGAATAAATGAATCGCCATATAAACCAAAATCCACCACCATAAATTCTAACTCATAACAAGCCTCTGTAGGGCTTCTGAAGCTGTCAATATTTACAAGACCAAGATGACCTCTTACTTCTCTTGCAGAGTGATTGGTAGGTTTGAACCACCAACTCTGTGAATGACCCCAGGACTCCAAAGCTTGTAGTAAAGTCCTTGAAAGTGCAGAAAAGTGAATGTGGACATACAAAGAATAAAAGGAAGAAGAGGTGGTGAGGGGGTAGGGGAGAGAAATAAATTAGGAAGAAGAAATGTAGGAGCAAAGAAAGGGAGGAAGACCAACATAGATGAATTTCAAAATAAAATGCTTATACTTATTACATTTTTAAGCAACTTGGAACTGCATGTAGAGTAAAATAGCACAACTTACAGTAGTAGAGCCAATTCTGACCCAAAGTAACCCTGTAATACAAGATAGACTTGCCCCACAGAACTTCCAAGTTGAAATTGTAATGGAAACTGACAGTCACCCCTTTCTCTTGTAGAGTGGCTTGTGGACTTGAACCACTGTCCTTTGGGTCAGCAGCCAACTGACTAATGATCAGTTGGTTCACGAAGACAACATTATGTAATTTATTTAAGTACACGCATAAAAACATCATATACTATCTGTAGATCTTTATATATTCTAATTCTGTAAAAATGGGTGATGGTGATTACCACTGGGGCCATGTGAAAGAATAAGGCTAAAATGCTTCTTTTTTAATAGCATGAGCAAATAAGACCAAATACTATCATGTAGTAATTTTGGAGGAACTCACTCACTTCCATTGAGTGAATTCTGACTCATATGGATTCTGACTCTTAACAATGCTTTAGGACAAGGTAGAACTGTCTAGTGGGTTTCAGGGACTATAACTCGTTACAGGAGTAGAAAACCTCATCTTTCTCCAGTGAGGTAACTGGAGGATTCAAACCACTGACCTTGTGGTTAGCAGAGCAACATGTAACCACTACACCACCAGGGCTTCTTAATTTTGGAGGGGGATGTATGAAATGTGCCTTACCATAGAACATAAGCTTTGGGGGCTATGTAATGTAGTGATACACACTCAAATAGATTATGCCATACTTCATTTATCATTGAGTTTAGCTTTATAAAGTGCAGTTATAATTAATTTTCAAATTACTTGAAACAATTTCAATTTCCATTCAACTCGCCCCTGAACTTATTCAGAAATAGGCCATGAGGCTGGGATGCCCCGGAAGCATAAGCGTTTTTGATTGGATCCATCAGCAGAAGTAAGGAAAGGCTCTTCCTCTTAACTGCCTCCCTCTTTAGACCTGTCAATCGCTACAACAGCAGATTGATAGGGAACAGCCAGAAATTTGATCCAGATGCAGAAGAGGGCATGGAACTAGCAAGAGGATTGCTAATATCATACGGATCTTGGCTGAAATCATCTAATACTAGAGCGATAGCTGCCCATGTTTTATGGACTATACCAAGGCATTCGACCACATGAAACATTAAAAAGTATGAATACTTTTGGGGAAAGCGAGGATTTTGAGACACTTAAACATGCTGTACATAGATGGAGAGCAAGTTGTTCAAACAGGGGCAACTCTGCTCTGTCCTATATGATTGCTATAAGTGAAAATTGACTCAATGGCGTTAGGGTGGATAAAACTTGGACTGCCACAATTTTATACAAGAAAACAGAAAAAATCCCCAAAGAGTAATTCATCCTTATCTGCTCACCTCTGTTCCTTGTATCCACCAAAACAAGGTGGCAATGTGTTTGATGCCTCAGAAATACTTAATGGAGACTTAAAAAATGTTAAGAAGATTATGTTGTTTAGTCTCAATGATGCCAGGGCTTGTGCAATTATGTCTGAAATTAATCTTATTAGCAGGGGCCTCTTTGCTCATGTAGTATAGATTTCACAGTATATGTGATTCTCTGGTGGCAGAGTTGAATTTAACAATCTGTCCTGGCGTCTTCGATGTAAAGTGGCATACTAGGTATTGCTAAATTTAAGGAAACTTAATACCAAAATGTACTTATGTCCCACAATACAGTATTCTAATAAAAAATTACAGAGTTTTCTGCATCCTTTATCTTTTGTGAAAACTATTGGCAGCTGCAAGCATCATATAATGCAAGAATCAAGCATAATATTACATTATTGATTCATAATATTATGAATTTTAATTATGAATTATGAATTATTATGAATTTTAATGAATTTATTATCAATTCTATATTTGAAATCAAAATGTAGGGATTAAGCCATATTTTTATTCCTATTTATAACTAAAACTGAAAAAGCAGACTCTCAGTTTGATAAAATGCAAAACTCAAGTAAATTGTAATGGTCAGTTAGTTCTGTAGTCTTAATTATGACAGCAGAGATGATATGACAAACTTCTCTAGGGAAAAAAAATTCTTATAGTTCATTTATATATCTTCTGCATTTATTTCAGGCATGTCTCTGACAGCAGATTCAATTTTTTCCCTACCTTTTCCTCTTTTTTTGACAAAGAAAGAAACCAATTCAGGGAGAGAATCTTTCCCTAAGAGAAGAGCAGCAGAGTCCTTTAAAGGGCCTTCATTATTTTATGTGGTAAGTGTTCGCAGCGCTCAAATTTATTGGTACAGCTGTCAACATGTATATTCAGTTTGATAATAATGTTCCAGCTTAACGAGGCCTCTTGGAATTATTTATTATTAAATTTCATTACTTTCTGCACATATTCATGCTGATTCAGCCCAGCCTTTCAGTCTCCTACGACATTTAGACCAAACACAGTGTGATGAGATGGGGAAATTTAAGCTAACTTGCTTTACACAGAACCTGCCTTGTCAAATCTTTAAATATAACTTAATGAAATGTCTGTTAATGTAACTAGGAAAAGTGGGAACCTCGGTTATAAAACCAACTGACCATACCTGAAGTGCCTATACAACCTATGACATGACAATAATGATGTAAACATTTTGAAATGCCTTTGTGAGGAGAGCATTGTCATGAGTGGTATTTGCCATCTTCATCTTCACGTGGACTGGGGGATTTAAAGAAGGTCAGAAAGACTTCAAAGAGGAGCCAGGCAGAAGTCAGGTGTATTTTTAAACTCTGAAAAGGGTTGTTTCAATGAGTTTCCTAGGAAAGCACAGTACCACCATGGGAGGTTATTAGGAAAAGCATCTTAAGAAAAATAACTGATTGAGGGAAAATACCAGGAAATGTGTGCTGAGGAAGTTGTTCTTGTATTTGTTGGTTTCCATAACAATTACATACCTGCTCATTCCTCAAAGGTAGCAAGGTGTGTGCAACGAGACCACCGTGCATCTTCACTAGCGGTCAGGACTTGCCCCTCCGGCCTTTTTGATCCCCAAACGCAAACAGCATTTCAGAAGAGCACCATTTGAGTCCCTTCAGGATGTCCAAACACCCCATTGACGTGACATCAATCCAAGAGTGTCGGAATTCTTTGGGGTACTATGATAGGCATGACAACACTGTCTTAACACGTTTATAGACTGAGATGGCAATATGTTAAGAAACAACTCCCTATTTTGTTGTATACAGTTGCTTAAGAAAGGGTTCTGTGGCTTTGTTGCAATGCCTCATGACTTATCCTTTTGTAACTTGCAGGTGCCTTTCTAGCTATTACGTAGGACAGAAAGGAACACAGAGAATATTTAGAGCCCTTCAGATGGGCCTTCTTGTCGGTTTCCAACACATGCTAGTTCTACAAAGCACACTTCCACCTATTCTCAGAAAAGTAAAATGTTGAGAAAATTGCTTGCTGGGTGAATCTAATTTTCCCCTCCTCTTGCAAGGTTTTATGAAAAAGGGGCATACTTCAAGTTGTACTTTGAAGCAAGATTGGAGATAAGTGAAAGGAGGCCTTGCATGAGAAAAAGTCAACCTGACACGATTACATCGTCAGATAAACAGTATAAGTGAGCAAAAGTGGCAAAGGTATTATGATTTTAAATGGATTGAGTATTGAAAAGACAAAGTTTTGAATTTCTGGTCAGTATGTTGGTGGCAGGATGTGTTTTCCCTGATACTTTAGGATTCATTTGTCCTCTCTCCCCTAAGATTTTAACAGAACAACTTCATTTTCTAAAAGTGAGTCAATATGAGAAAGTGGTCATGGTGGAACCCAGAGTGGTTCAGAAAACAACAGCTGCATGCAAAACTGTGGGGAAAGCAGGGCATTACAGAAGGTGTTGAGCAAGGCGAGGAGAGTCAATGAAGGATCTTCAAATCGACTGGTACATTATCAGTCATTCATCATTCCAAATTGATTAAGCGATGATTATGGTCACAGAGGAGAGGAGAATAGAATGGTTTCTTATTTGGGTTTTGAATATTTTCTCAACTATTGGGTGTCAAGCTATAGGGCAGTGTTTTAGAAATGCTCTCTGAAATCCATGGCACTTTTTTTTGTAAGGCAAAATGTACATATAGCAAACTTAGGTTATTTGTCCCAATGTCACGAAGCCAAGAAGTGAACTAGAGCCCCCAGTTTTCTATGTCTATAGCCTATATCGTTTCATGCTGGCGCTCGCCCCACATATTCCTTTCTTTTGAAACATCTGATGGCACAACGTCCCTATACATGAATGTTATAGTCTGTTTAGTTAGCACACAAACCAAAAAAAATGCATTAGGTTGTAGTTACAACCTAAACTAAAAATGATAAGTAACTACAAAATAGTTTTACTGACATCTTCAATGGACAGGGGACAGAGGAAACAAATCCTGATTTAAAAAAAAATAGAGAAGACAGCAAATAAATGAAATTATGTCACCAACATATTTCTTTTAGAAATTCATAACCTTATGTTTCCTAGTCTCTAACCTATTTGAAATCATTTTCTAATTGTCATTTTGCTCGCCTGCAATGTTTACCCACAAATACAGTAGTGTCAGGTCCAGAGTGTGATATGTTAGAGATTTAATTAAAAATGCCCTGGTGAAAACTGAAGTTATGAAAGTGACTTTCAGAAAATGTCTCCAAGAGAGGTTTATCAATAATCAGGTTCAAATAGGTAATGTCAAGAACTTCACATGAGAAGGGCTGAGCAATCCTCGACTCCTGAAGCGACCTGGAGGCCACTGTTCAAACTCACCATGGTTTTCAGACTGATCATATCACTATCAGTTTCCTGTCTCCTACAACAACATGTCAAAACATGACCTAAAAACATTAATTTCTGTGGGAAACTTCAACAGAGATCTCATGCCACAGACCACAAAGAGTGATCACTTGAATTTAGTCCTCTGTGTAAGAGACAGGTCGAACCTCGTCGCAACCTTCTGAACAGAGTCGAACTTCACTGAAGGGTTTCCAAAGCAGTAATCTTTATGGAAACAAACAGCCATGTCTTCCTCTCCAGGAGCAGGTGATGGGTTTGAACTGCCACCCTGTCCGTTAGCCAACAAACACTGAACCATTGCATCAGTTCCCTTCGAATGAACTGGATGATGCTGGGAAGGTATTTCCTGTTCAGTAGTGTACTAAAGGCACTCGCATGCAGGCACTACCAGTACCAGAGTTAAAGCACCATCCTTGGAGCATATTCCAGGGGAGTACCTGAGTCTTAGAAAGCCTGGTAGCAGTGTCATCTAGTGAAAGCAGTCTTTTTGGAAAAGTTCTTAGGCATTTAAGCCAGCCACCCATGAATTGAAAACAGACACTACCACTTCTATCTATTCTCTTTTGTAACAGCAGAACAGCAGTTTCCCTTATTTTTTATTTCAATCACGGTAATAGGTATGCTAAGCACAGTCTCTGGTAAGCACTAACACTTGTAAGAAAAAACCCAAATAATATCTATTTCTGAGATTCTTTGATTTCTCTCCCCACCATACAGCCAGGTAAACAAGCACAGAGTTCTAAATATCCTTTCTGTTACCCCACAATAAAAGAGCTGGATTCACTCCAAATCTGGGCTCATACCAGAGAAGAATCCATGCTCTTGAGAAAATGAAGCTTGTGAAACCTGAGATTTGGGCATCTGAGATGCTTAGGGCAATTTCATAATTTTATAATTAACTAAAAATAGCTTCGTTATAAGCCAAAAGTGCTCGATGGCATTTCCAGTTTGATCTGGACATCTACGCATCACTGCTTAGTCTTCACAGCAAAACTTCAAATTGGAAAAATTACTGGAGTAATTAAGATTTTTAATTGGATGAAAACGTATACAATTCACAAAATATACCTAATTAGCCCTCAGAACACTCAGTGTTTCAACACACAAGTTCCAAAACAATGGTAGAATTCTGTAACACAAACTTTACCAAAAAAGAGATCAGTATTCCTAACACAAAACAGCCATAACTATCTTGTTGGGAAATGTGTCCTAATCAAAAGATGTGGCACTTAACCCTCTTTATTACCTTTAAGACTTCCCTTTCTTTTTAAAACTCTTCTGAGCTTGCTTTTAATTAATTATACAAATCATGAGTATTAAAAGCAATAGAATGGTTTCAAGATGTAGCTTCATGGACTATCTGCATATTTAATCATTTGCCTCTAAATTTTTAATCAGTTGAGTCCCAGGTTCTTGTCTTGAAGCTTAACTTGATAATCAACCTACCCACAAGTAGAACTAACTGGTACAGACTCAGTCAACAATTTATAAGGACAGTATGATAAACATATATATACATATATATGATGTTCCAAAGGTATAAGGACACCAGGCACTGCTGATTCTAAGCGCTAACAGCAAAAAGAGCATTGGTACTATAAATGCATGGCGCACTGGTGACATCCTCTGGCTCTCTCTCCCCTACCACCGTTTTAATGCTTTGAGCTTTATGGTAGGGTTTTTAAAATAAGAGTCAGTAGGCTTTACATATGTACCCTTCTCCTTACTGTCAACAGTGGTTGTCTTAACCTACAAATCCATTACATTTAGCACATCCTCTGCTTAACATTGAAAAGCCTGAAATTCTGTAAAAAATACTTGAAACTCAGCCTATAGATTTGAATGATGCTATACTTACTAGCTTGATTGAACTCTCTTCACAGGAGCAGGTTTGAAGATGGCAAACTGAAACATAAGGCAAAGGAAGAGAAAGCTTCTTTATAGGTTGTGTGATCAGGGAAAATCAATATTGTCATATTACACTAATGGGAACTTGGGGAATTGCCTTACTGCAGAAATTTTGAAAGGAGAGCAACCTCTGGTAGAGATGTGCACTGGGCAGGTACGGTCAGGTGCACTCAGAGAGTGTCTCTCAAAGTTCTCTGAGCTTCTCACTCACCTGGATTGCTCATTACAAGTGCATATTCCTGGGTCCTGGAAAATCAGAATCCTTTCCATTTTTTTCAATTCTCTGCTTTCTCCATCCTCCAGTCACTACTCATTTCCCTCTGTCTCCATGAATTTACTAGTCCAGATGTCACATAAGTGGATCATGTAATGCCTTTCCCTTTGTATCTGCCTTATGTCATGGAACATATGGTTGTCAAGGTCTATCCACACCTTGGGATGTATTGAAAAGGCATTTCTCTTTGGAGTTGAAGACTCTGCTGTGTGTACACACCAGACTTCATTCAGTCATTCACCTGTGGAGGAGGATTTGGGTTATTTTGACATTTTGGCTACCGTGAATACCCTGCAATCGACATTGGTGTACATATGCCTGCTGGGACTCACTGTTTCAAACTTTTTGAAATAGTGTAGCTTTCTGTTGTTTCCTTTATTTTTTTAATCATGTTATTGGGGGCTCAAACAACTCTTATCACAATCAATACATACATCTATTGTATGCAAAGCACTTTTGTACATTTGTTGCCATCATCATTCTTAAAACATTTTCTTTCTACTTAAGCCCCTGGTATTAGCTCCCATTTTCTCCCTCCCTCTCTGCTCTCCCCTCACTCAAGAACAATTGAAAATTTATAAATTATTATTATTTTGTCATATCATACACTGTGTAAGGTCTCCTTTCCCCCACTTCCCTGTTGTCTATACGCCAGGGAGGAGGTTTTATGTAGATCCTTGCAATCAGTTCCCTCTTTCTACACCACCTTCCCTCCACCCACTGTCACCACTGATCCTGAAGGGATCATCTGTCCTGGATTCCCATGTTTCCAGTTCCTATTGTACCAGTGTTCATCCCCTGATCTAGTCAGATTTTTAAGGTAGAATTGGGATCATGATAGTGGGAGGGAGAAAGCATTTAAGAACTAGAGGAAAGTTGCATATTTCATTGTTACTACACTGTACCCTGACTGGCTCATCTCCTCCAAGCTTGTTACTCCTCCAAGATGTTACTTCACCTACATATGGGCTATGGGTCCCCAATCAGTACTCCCCCTCATTTATAGTGATATAACTTTTGTTCTTTGATGCCTGATAAGTGATCCCTTCCATAATTCACCATCACACAGGTTGGTGTGCTTCTTCCATGTGGATTTTGCGGTGCCTGAGCTAGATGACCACTTGTTACTTTAGCTTTAAATCGTTTATGGGCTTCAAAAAGTTTGAAGAAAAATAACTGCATAATTAAGATTTTTCATTTGGGCAAAGAAGTGTACAGTGCATATAATATACCTAATTAGTCAAGGAAGTTTCAATAGTTTATGGAAATAGTTTCAATATTCTAAGGGGGCTTCAAATAGTTTGTAGGGAGAGAGACTGGAAAGGTAATGGAATTTCCCCTGGAAGCTTGTAAAGGCTCTTCATATGCTTACAAGCGAGGCAGCTAAGTCATGGGATGAACATTTCTGTTTAATGCTTTGTGAGCTGCAGAACCAATTCCTACCACTTTTACATTTGCACTAGCAATGTGTGTCAGTCCGGGTAGACAAGAGGAACGAATTCAAGGACATGCCTATGAATACAAGGAATGGGTTTAGATTCAAGAGGAACAGGACATGGAGAAAACATCCCAGCCCAGTCCTGCTCAAAGTCACAAGTCCGATATTAGCCCATATGTCCGAAATCAGTCCATAAAGTCTCCTTCTGACTCATGAAGTCACAGGTCAGTGGCTACAGAGTCCCGGCACCGACAGGGGTCTCCCCATGTCTCCTTGCTTCCAGGGCTCAGGGTCCATCAACAGCATCCCGTGGTGGCAGAAGCAACTCATCGCTGGAAGAGGCCTCCATGTGGCTACCCCAGCCTCAGAGGTCCGGCTCCATCAGAGCAAAGCCGTGTGGTCTTTCCACTGGCTACTCCAGCCTCCCAGACGCTGCCATTCTGTGTTGCCTGTGATTGATCATCTCTGAAACTAACACCCCACAACTGGGGAAGAGAGCTTCTCATCTTCACGAGGGAAATATCGCGAGATTTCCCAGGAGTCTCAGGTGAAAGCCATGCCCACACAGAGGCCTCATCAGCTACTCAATGGCTATCTCCAGATTAACAGGCCAGACTCCACCCCTACATTTTAATCATAAAATTAACATAAGCACATGACTGCCACATAATGTATGAATGTTCCATTTTCTCTACACCCTCGCCAACACGTGTTAAAATGCATTGACATTTTTTAAAGCAATAGTCATACTAATACATGTGAAATGGTATCTCATCGTGGTTTGGACTTTCATTTCTGTAAGGACTAAAGATATTAGGCTGAATCTTTGAGAGAAATTTCAGATACTTGGTTCACAAACTATACAGGAAGAGAATCTCTTAAGTCTTTTATATTCCAATCTTGGCATTACATACAAAGGAAGATCGTGTCACTAATTTGGACTCTTTTTTAAAAGGCAAAAATAAAAGCAGTTCAACTTTTTCAGTGGGATGTATAGCTACATAAACACATGCACACAAACACAAGTAAGAGGAATGCACAGGACGGCTCAGTGCTTCATTCTGTTGTACAAAGGGTCGCTATGGGTCAAAGCCAACTTGATGGCCCTGAACAATAACAATATACATTGCGTGCGTGATTTTTAAAGCTTTCCAAATTACTTTCCAATTCCTAGTAATCTTCCTGGTGATGTATATATGACAAAATAACTTACCGTACATACTCACATATAAGCCACGTTTTTCAGCACATTTTTTAAAATGCTGAAAACACCCTCCTAAGCTTATACTCAAGCGAGAGTCCCACTGACCTATTCTCTGATGCAGTGCGGGTCTTATCCGGTATCTTCCATCCATTTGCTGCACCTGCAGCCTGGTAGGTGGTCTGATAATGGCTGATATCACCCCTCTTCTTGTCTCCTGCTCATGTCAGCATCGGTGTTGTCCATGGGCAAGAACCTGCCCACTTCTATGTGCTGGTACCAGGGGTACACCGCATGCTTGTCAGATGAATGTTTGATGCTGCAGCTCTTCTCCCACTCTTCTCAGGGCTGTGACCAATGAAATAGCCTTGATGGTCTTACCCATGCTTGGTCATGCCCCCTTACTCTGCTCAAGCATTGCTGAATACAAGTACAGGCTATTTCTGCTCTTGGATATATAGTATGTTTATTTGGAGTACTCAGTCTGCTATATTTTTTGTTTGTTTTGTTTTTGGGGCATCACTGCACTCTGGTGGGAGTGAGAGCCCAGTCTTGCTCCCGGAGAGCTGCTGCTGGATTTGAACTGCCAAGCCAGTGGGCCATAGTCCCGCACTCAACCACTATGTCACTGGGGCTCAGCCTGTATTTTATCTACTTATTAGCCCCTATCTGGACCCAATGATGACTTTGCTTGCATCAAAAAGCCCATGTTAGGGCTCATAATGGAGACACTGCTTTGTGTACGCACTGTGCTACTGCATGTGTTCAGTTAGCAGTTCCCATGCATATGTGGTAATGGTGTGCATGCCCTAACACAGTCTGCTCTATGCAAGCAATCATGTAATCACATTCTAGAATACCATCCACCTGCATTAGGCCTATACAACTATATAAGCTGTGTTGCATACATGTGGAAATGCACAGCATTTCATGCACAGTAACACAGCATGTATAGTATGATTCTAACACAGGCTGTGCTACACAGTCATATCATCACACTCTGGAATCTTATCAAACCAAACTCTGAATTACTATTGACCCTGTTGGTGATCCAGCACGTTGTGGGTCTCGTGATGTTTTTTGAGGGTGATTCTTTCTTTGGAGGAGAGCGATATCTGTTTTCCATGATGAAGTCTATCTGTCTTGCTCCATCCTATTGCCAATTACTTTTACCTGTTATATATATACTAGTAGTTGCCTGGACACCACTGTTTTTTACTGTAAATTAACCTCTTAAGAAATATAACTGGGACTTATTTTTGGAATAGGACTTATGGTATATTTTGAGACTTGAACTGCTATGGTCCAGCATTCTTTTTCCTTTCTTTTCTTTGTTTGTTTGCTTGGTTGATTTTTAAGAGCTCTACCCTTAAAGTTTTTTTTATATAAATCATTTTATTGGGAGTTCATACAACTCCTATCATGATCAATATGTACATCAATTATATGCAGACTACATTTGGATGTTTGTTGTCATCATCATTCTTTTTTAAAGTCTTTTTTTTAATCCTGTTAAAAGTGGATTTCAATACTTCTTTGATTTGTTTGTTTGTTTTGTTTTCTTGGGCATCACTGCCCTCTGGTGGTGGGAGTAGAGCCTTTGCTCTGTAGAGCTGCTGCTGGAATTGAACATCCAACCCAGTGGGCTGTAGTTCCATGCACAACCACTATGCTACCGGGCCTCAGCTGATCCCAATACTTCTAATGCTGGACCAAAACAAAAATACAGGTCATACAAAGCTGGTTTCAAACTTAAGGTTGTGCCAAGAGTAGAAGAAAGCAATAGCAATATTGCAAGTGGAGAATTTTGTGTTGACAAAAAACAAGCAAAGGAATGGCGGAAAAATGAAAGCTGACTTGGAAAAGATTCCAAAGACAAAAACTATGCAATGTTTAATGACTTCATATGGGGGTCTAGAGACTGAATTGTAGAAATGGATTATGGAGTGTCGCGTCAAAATGGTTACTGGATAACACACATGGGAATTCATGTATGGGCCCTTCAAAGGGCTAGATACAAAAAAATAAAAGCATCAGGCATTGAAAATTCTGTTGCATCAGCAGGATGATGTACCCACTTCCTGAATAGATTTTCCTCTATGACTGCAGCAAAGAACAAAGATTGCACAGAATTCATCAAAAGATCTTGATGAAAATGTGATGTCATTCCCCTCATTCATCATAAAACAAAGAAGCGTTCATAACTATGATCTAGGAGATATTAGGAATATGAATGACCCACCTATGATCTTTGATCTTCCAGGCAACAGTTTATGGCAAGCTTGCGAAACAAAACTATTTCACCGAGAGCCACAGGAAATGAAAAATATCATATTTGGCTAATGGAACTAAGCTGCGATCTGTCATTGTTTTTCAAAGAAAGATCTTGCCTAAAAAGATCAAATTCCCACCAGGAATTACAGTGTGCACAAATATTATAGGCTGAATGGATGAAGAAGAAAGAAAAAACTAGCTGGAAGAAATTTGGAATGAACGACCAGGCCAATCTTAAAGAAAAAAACCATCTTTGCGAGTTTGGGATATGCTCAGAGCCCACACATCTGATGACATAAAAAAATTGGCAAAGTCTTCGCAAGTTACTTTGGCCATTATTCCAGGAGGGATTACATCTGTATTGCAACCCCTAGATGTGAGTTTAAACAAACCTTTCAAAAATCCTGTGCAAAAGATGTGGCATGAATGGATGTCATCTGATCAAGCCCGAACTGCAAAAGTTGGCAATCTAATGAAGCCTGACATAGAATTGATCTAAAAGTGGGTTCCTAATGCATGGGAAGAGATTCCAGAGGACATGGTGCAATGCGCCTTCAAGAAATGTGGCATTAGTAATACTATGAATGGCAGTGAAAGCAGCACTTTGTATGAGAGTGACAGCAGAGATAACTGTGGGCTCAGTGATGATGACAATGTCTATGCTGATGACCTCACACCAGCTAAAGCCAAAGCTCTGCTTGGAAATACAGATGAGGAGAAGCAATCCAGTTTTGAAGAATTTTAACCCTTGTGTCTCAGCTTGGTTGCTGATTGAGCTAAAGTTTTTGTACTTCTAGTTATTGTTGATACTATATTGTTTTTGTTGACTCTCTTTTCTACTTACAGAGTTAGTTTAGTGTTTTTCTCTGAAATAAATATTCAAAAACATCTAACCTACTGATTTCTTGGTTAATGCAATTTTATCGGTATCTATTTTTATTTTGAAATTTATCAGTAGCTGCTACATTTCCCACCCTAGGCTTATACTCGAGTCAAGTTTTGTGGTATGTAAAATTAGATATCTCAGCTTATATTCTGGTTGGTTTATACTCGAGAATATATGGTACAACTCATTATAAATAAAATTTAATTACCTAGAAGCACAGTAACTGATTAGGGGAAATAAACAATGGGATCCTCTAAAAGGGGATATAAGTGATGTATAGTAACTATATACAAAAATGGGTAGAGTGTTCTCTGAGGATGATTAAATTACAGATTAGATCATGTGTTTCATTTGCATGTCTAACTTTTCTAGAATGAAAATTCATTTCTAATACAAAATACCATGTATATTGAATGTCTTGAAATATTATGTAATAGAAATCAATAGTTTTTTCTACATTTTTGTTAATTTTTATTTTGGGGCATCACTGCCTCTGGTGGTCGTGGGAGCTACCCAGCGCTGTTTCTGAGAGCCACCACTGGATTTGAACCACCAAGCCCACGGGTCACAGTCCTGCACTCAACCACTTACGCCACCGGGGCTCAGCCCCCATTTTTGTTAATTTTAATAAATAATATTATTGTTGGTTTTTACAGCAGTTGTAAAATTTCGTATGCACATCCACAGTATCAAGCACATTTGTACATATGTTACCATTATTCTTTTCAAAACATTTTCTTTCTACTTGAGCCCTTGGGATCAGCTCCTCATTGTTTTCCTCCTTCCCCAGCCTCCCACCCTCCTGTCCTCCTGAACCCTTGTTAAATTATAATTATTATTTTTATATCTCACATGGTTCACGGTCTCCCTTCACCCATGTTTCTGCTGTCTGTCCCCTTTTTGGGAGGGAGGTAAATTGTGATCAGTTACCTCTTTCTCCTTTTCACCTTCTCACCTTCTCCCTAACCTCTTGTTATCACTACTCTCATTACTGTTACTGGGAAGTTTGCCTTTTCTGGATTCCAGGTGTTGAGAGCTCTTATCTGTACCAGAGTCCATGCTCAGGGTAGCCAGATTTGTAAGGTAGACCTGGGGTCATGATATTGGTGGGGGGGGGGTGTAGGGGGGGAGCATTAAAGGACTAGAGGAATGTTATGTTTCATTTGTGCCACACTGCACCTGACTGACTTGTCCCTTCCTTGTGGCCCTCTGTTAGGGGTTGTCCAAATGTCTATAAATGGGCTTTGGGTCTCCATTCTGCTCCCCCTTGTTAGCATTAATATGATTATTTATTTGGGGTCTTCTGATTCCTGATACCTGATCCTGTTAGCACCTCATGATCACACAGGCTGGTTTGCTTCTTCCATGTGGACTTTCTTGCTTCCCTGCTAGATGGCCATTTGTTTATCTTCATGCCTTTAAGACAACAGACACTGTATCTTCTAATAGCCGGGCACCATCAACTTTCATCATCACATTTGCTTAGACATTCATTTTGTCCTCGAGTATTGTGTGGGGAAGGTGAGCATAATGAAATGCCAAATTATATTAGAACAAAGTGCCCTTGCATTGAGGAAGCACTTGAGTAGATGACTACTTGAGATGACTCAAGTAGATACTTGAGTATGTCTGCTATCTTAATGCTAAACATATAAATATGTGTACATACTTGTATATCTCTATAATTATTTATCAATCCTCTTTAAGTGCCCTTTGTCTCCTAATTCTTTCATCTATTTCCTTTTACTTTCTTCTTGTCCCACTATTATGCTCGACCTTCATTCAGCTTTCAGTGATTCCTCTCAGCTACACTGCATGTGCTCAAACCCCACCAGGCACTCTAACCCCTCTTACCATCGATTTTAGATAACTTCTTGTCTCCTTGTCCCTGGGTTTTTTGACTATTCCAATCCCCCACCACGTCCATGTCTCCCCAGAACCATCAGCCCCGTTGTTTTTGCCTCAGTATTGTCTATCCTGCCTATCTTATATAGATATACAAGGATGAAATAGACATTTTAAAAAGTCTATAAATAGTTTCACTTCTGTCTGTAGACCTTTATGAATGGATTCTAATCGAGTCTGATGAGGTGTCAGGCCCTGCCCCTGAAGTCTATTTTGGGGATTCCTTAGGGACGTCATTGCTTTCTCCACTTGCTGCTCATTTGCACTCCCTTTGTATTTTGCCCAATGTGGGGGTTCAGATTGGGCACAGTTTCCACAGTGTCTCAAGTGTTGTCCCCCTCTGCGCTATTGGTCAGTGAGGGATGTTGTGTCTTGTGGTGGGGCCAGGCAGTGTGTACTGGCTACTCTGAGCAGGAATATTGTCTTTGGGGCTTGTTGGGTCAGGATGTGGTTCTCTCTCTCTCTCTCTCTCTCTCTCTCTCTCTTTCTCTCTCTCTCTCTTCCCACTCACCCCACCCCATCCCTTCCCTCTTAGTTTACTCCCTCTCCTGGAGCTGTATCTTCAGTGCTGTCCTATCTAGTTCTTTCTTCTAGGGAGGGGGTCCAAGCAGCTGGGTTGGGGCTGGCTGTACAGACCTCTCTGTTAGTTCACTGATTCCTAAATTAAAATATCCTACTTATTCTAAGAAAAAGCAAATATGTGAAGGTGTCACTAATGGCGCATTCAGGAGGTTGGGTCATATTTATACAATCATCATTATCATTACTGCCATGACGATCATCATCATCCTACTCTTGTTCTTTACTCCACAACTAAGCTTTCAATCAACCAGACATTTCATAAGTGATTTTTAAGGACTGAGCCATTGCACAAAGATTTTGAGTACTTGCTTGCTGTGTGAGCAAAAGCAATTTAATAACTGTGAGGTAATCATTCTGACAGAGTAGAAGGCCTGTTTGAGAACCATTAAGAAGAGACACAGGAACAAGAAATACAAAAGCCAAGTTATTTTCTATGAGAAACTTAAAAGGCATTATTGGCTGTGAAATGGTTAATAATTGAAGAAACTGTCTAAATGGTATCTATAACTCAGAGGAAGGAGGAAAAATTCTTTCCCAGGTAAATGGTTAATTTTTAAACATATAAAAATGTTATGATACTACAATGCACACCAACAAGAAAAGAATGTCCTCTCAGAACATGCTCAAGTATCTTTCTGACTCCTAAGGACCTTTCGGAGTCATGTATATTTGGGAAAATGCCACTGACAGGGAAACGGGGAGTTTGATACTGAAACCAGTTTGCAATCTTCAGTAGTTATTTAGGATAAATGCTGGGAGCCAGGCTCACCTCAGAGGATTAAAACAGGTCTCTTTTTAATGAATATCCCCCAGTTCCTTTGAGTTGTAAAGACCACAGTCTGGGATGTGAAGTGACAAGGACCACAGGCCAAATTTAGACTTTTCTTTCTTCCTTAAGAAATAGCCAGACATGTGTTCATTTTTTCACTCAGCATTAAAAGGGAAGAGTTCATACATATGTTTTGGAAGAAGAGTAACATGATCAGATTGAAACACTACAGCAAAAAGACAGACCCATATGGTATTTTATATTAGGCAAGAATATTAGGTTACATTAAGAAATGACAATAAGTGAACTTAGGCAATGAGAAAGTTTTAAATGATTTTTTCCTATATAGAAGTATCTTTTTCTCTAAAAGAAAAAGAGCTGTTTCTTTATTACAAAAAAGATACCCAGTGCTAAAAACTATACAGAAAAAAGGTTAAAACAAAACTTATCCCTCTGATTTTCTGTATAGATAGAACAGTGTAAGTTATTTCGACAAATACTTCTGAGAATGAATACTTTATATGTCTGTGCAAATATACACATATACCTATGCATTTTCCAAAAAAAAAACCCAACTATATATTATCAGTGAATATAGGTATATAATCATTCTATGTGATGGCTATACAATATTTCATTGCATATTAACTTATGTGATCAACTTCCTATTGATAGGTATTTGTTGCTTTTGTTTTTTCACTATTATAAATTATATTGCACCATGGCATCCTCTATCTTGTGATCAGAAGAACTAGATGGTGCCCAGCTACCAGCCATTCTCAACAGGGCACAATAGATGGTCCTGGATAGAACGGGAGAGATATGTAGAAAACATAGAATCTCAAGAGCCCAGATCTACAAAAACAGTTGGGACTCAAAGAATCTCCAACACCGCCTGTCACAGTCATGTATTCATGTCAATTTCATGATTGGTAGTCTAGGGGTGGAGTCTAACTTGTCAATGTGGAGATAGCCATTGAGTATCCAGTGAGGCCTCTGTGTGAGTATGGCTTTCTCCTGAGAATTCCAGGAAGTCTTGCAGTATTTCCCTCGTGGAGATGAGAGACCATTTTTCCCAGTTGTTGGGAGTTGTTCGACTGAATAGACAAACTAACAGCGTCCAAGGAACTGGAACAACCAGAGGAGAAGCCCCACAGCCTTACCCTGATAGAACCAGACCTCTGAAGCCAGAAAAGCCACAGCGAGACCCTTTCCAGTGCTGGGATGGTTCTATCACCAAGGATACTGCTGATAGACCCTGAGCCCTGGAAATGAGGACCTATGAAGGGACCTCTGCCAGAGCTGGGACTCTGCATCCACTGTCCTGTGACTTCGTGAGTTGGAAGGAGACTTTATAGACTGGTATCAGACATAAGGGCTAATATCAGACTTATGACCTTGGACTGGACTGAGCTGGGATGCTTTCTCAATGTCCCATTCCTCTTGTACATAAACCTTTCCCTTATACCCATATGCATGTCTATGAATTTCTCTAGTCTACCCAGACTAACACACCACTACTTTGACCTACATTTAAACTTTGACCTAAAACCGCTTCTGGAAGCCCCTTTTACAAAATACACTAAATAATAGTGTATCTTTCTCTGAGAATTTTATGTGCTTAAATTATAACTTTTCCACCAGCCAAGTTACAAGACCATTCTAATGTCACTGGTTTTTAATCTACCAACACCCTTGGGGTCTTTTCCCTGCTCACACAGCCACTGATGATTCTGTCTCCTCAAAGCCACTCATTGACTCGTGCCCTGTCCTCGACCACGCTTTCTGGAACACGGCTAAGGTGCATGCCTTCATGCCATGAGTTCCCAAAGGTTCTCTCAGCTTTGTTTTCCTTCCCCAGGCTTTTCTGCTCAAATTACTCCAACCATTGATATTGTAGGCACTTTTTTTTAATACGTCTCAAGAACAAGAACAATTTTAAGGATGGCGTAGGACTGGGCCATGTATTTTTTCTGCTGGTGTCACTATAGGTCAGAATGGACTAGATAGGACCTCTCCACATGGACAGAAGACAGCAAACGCTCAAGGGAGCATAGCTCTTATTTCAAGCAGGTAAAAGCTTAATGAGGTGACACACTGAACCACCTGCTTTGCTCCATTTTGAAAGCTCTCCCTAGGAACCTCCTGGATGTCCAAATGCCCTACTTGGTGTCAAGGTCCACACAGAAGTGCCAGAGAACAAAGACTGAGCCCTTCTTTTAAAAACTCCACCATCCAAAACCCTGTGGAGTACAGCTCTGTGCTGACACACATGGTGTTGCCACGAATCAGAACGCACTCAATTGCATGTGGCGTTATTGCTTTTAATGCTCCAGGAGTTGGCCTTTCCAGGCTTAATATCCATTACTCTGCTCCCGATAATGCCTTGTGTATTTCAGTTACAATGAAACTATCATCTACAAAAAGACTCTTCAAGTTCCATCTGTATCCTTCCCCAGGCTGCGTGATACTGAACCAGCCTGTGGTCCCAAAGATATTATTAACGCCAATAGGTCTTCCATGCATTCACCTTCCACCTCCTCATCTTTCAGCAAGCATGATCAGTGTCTCTCTCCAGTTTCCTATATGGCCTTCCCACTCTGGCTTCCCCACCCAGTCTAATTGTTCTTGTCCAGTGCCACTGAGTTGGCACAGCAACTCTGTAGACAACAGAACAAAACCTCCTGCTTCTGTCTCACCTCCACAATCCTCCCTAGGACGGAGCCAATAGTTAACAACTATGTCAGTCCATCCCATTGGGGATCTTCCTCTTTGGGGTTGACAGTCTGCTCTACCAATCATGCTATCTTTCTCCAGGGACTGGCCCTTCCTGATACCATGTTTAAAATACAAACACGGGCAAATACACGCCTGCCATCCTCCATTCTTAGAAGCATTTTGGCTGTATTCTTCCTGAAACTCATTGGTTTATTCTTTGGGCAGGTTATGATATAGTCAATATTCTTCACCAGCACTGTAATTCAAATGCATCCATTCTTCTTGAACTTCTTTACTCCTTGTCCAACTTTCACAGGAATACAAAGCAAATGAAAATGCCATGGTTGGGATTAGGTGTACCTTAGTCCTCAAAGTGACACCATTGCTTTGTAAAATTGTACATAGGTCTTTTGCAGCAGATTTGTCCAAAACAACATTAGCTTTACTGACTGCTGCTGCCATGGATGGTGGTTGTGGATCCAAGTAAATGACATCCTTGGCAATGTCAATCTTTGCTCTGAATGCTCAATCTTTTCAATTGGGCTATTGGGGAGGCATTTTGTTTTCTTGACCTTGATTTATAATCCATACAGAAGACTTCAATCTTTAACAGTAAGTGCTCCAAATCCTCTTCACTTTCAGCAGGCAAGGTTGTAGCTTCTGCTGTTAGTAAGTAATGAACTGTGAATTATAAGCTTCTATTTAAACATGATGTGATGTTCTTCATATAATTCACTTTGTTGGATTATATCCTCAGCATATAAAATGAATATAGTGAAAGGAGTCAACCCCGACACACACCTTTCCTGATTTTAAATCACTTACTATCCCCTTCTTCCTTTTTGGTTTATGTACGGGTTCCACAAGAATGCTTATGTTCTAGAATTCCCATTCCCTGCAAGGTTATCCATTATTTTTTGATACACAGTTGACTGCCTTTGCATAATCAACAAAACACCAGTAAACATCTTTCTGGTATTCTTTACTTCCAGCCAAGATCTATTTGATATGAATAATGTTATCCCTCACTCCATGTCCTCTTTGAAATCTGGCTTGAATTTCTGCAAGTTCCCTATCTATATACTACTACAACTGTTTTAAATTTGCTTCAACAAAATTTCACAATGTTATCAAGGGCATTGTCTGATGATTTCCACATTCTGATGAGTCTACTTTGTGGGGGGTTGGGCAAAAATATGAATCTCTTGAAATGAGTTGGCCAGAGAGTTGTCTTTCAAAGTTCTTGGCTTAGACAAGTGAGTGTCTCCCAGGCTGTGTGGTTTTGTTAAAATCATCCCTGTAGCTTTGGTGTCCACTCATGCCTTCAGTGTAGCCTGGGCATCTGGGAGGGATACTTGCATGTGCGTACTCCATTATGCAGTTTTGTATCTTGAGTGCCTCTCCCACGATAGACATTCAATACCTGCTGGAGGGAACTTGACAAGCATGCTAGGCGAGTGTCTCATTTTCAGGTCCTACTCAGACTGAAAACATGGCCAGAACGTCTGTTCCATAGGAGAACAAAATTTATTCTGAATGTAAAACCAGCCAGGTCAGGACATATTCAGTTCAGCGAGCTTACTTTTCTGAGACACATCAATAAACTAGTCACCACTCCCCCTCCGTTTTCCCCTGTCCACCCACTGCTGTAGAATTGATTGAGACTCACATGGACGCTCTAGGGAAAGTAGAACTTCCCCCTTTGTATTTCATGAGAACAAGCAGCATTAGCTTTTTCCCTTAAACCACTGGTGGGTTCCAACTGGCAACTTTGCAGTTAGCAACCCAAGCAACCCCTAGGCTTTGAGGGCCCCGTTCCCTCAACTGGGCCATTGGTTAAAGCCAACCAGTCCCTTCCAAGAGAGAGATGAAGTTACCGTCTCCTGTAATGAGCAGGCAGTAGCTCGGAGTAGGAATTGACAGGATAGCAATGAGGATTTTCAGCATGCATCATCCCATTCTCTGCATTGTCTAAGCGGAATCTCTAAAGCAGGGTTTTTAACCATCTATATGTACCATTCTGAAAGGCTATATATTGGGAGGGTGAGTAGGAGTGGAAAAAAGTGTGTGTCTGTAGGAGCAGATTTCATACTGTGACTCGCGACCCTTTGGGGGTTGAATGACCCTTTCACAGGGGTCTTCCGCTTCCTAACAGTAGCAAAATGACAGAGATGAAGTAGCAACAAAAATAAATTTATGGTTGAGGAGTCACTATCACATGAGGAACTGTATTAAAGGGTTGCAGCATTAGGGGAGTTGAGAACCACTGGTATAGAGGTTAGATACTGAAAAAACAAAAACAAAAACATTGTCATCAATCAATTCAATTCCTGTAAGGCAGAGCAAAGCTGTCTTGTAGGGTTTCCAAGGATGTGAATGTTTGAAGACCAGAAAATCCCGTCTTTGTCCTCTGAAGTGGATGGTGGGATCAAAGCTGCTGACTTCTCAGATGGATGCTCAGTGCATGATCCACTATGCTATCAGAGGTTATGGTCGCATATGTTTCTCTGCAGTCCTCAGAATGGGAAATCCTCCTGATAGGGGTTTTCTGGCATTATTTCCATGAAAATAACCTTATAGACTTTATTATATGTAGACCATATAGAGATGAGTTAAGCAGGGGTGTGTTACTTATTTGAGCACAGGAAATTTGCTCTGCAAAGAACTGATCACATGATGTCAGAATGAAGCATTGCTCAGTCCTGGGCCACCCTCAAGTTCTTCCCATTTGAGCTGACTGTTGTAGCCTGTATGTCAATCCATGTCACTCATGATCTTCCTCCTCTCTGTTGCTACTTTATTTTACCTGTATTCTTTGATTCTCATCTTTACACTCTTCAGGTTCTCTATTTTCAGCACATAGCATGCATTGTGAACAAGTCTTCCACCAAGCCTGGACAATATGTTGGTTAGAAAGTCAACCAAAAGCCTTTCTCAAGTTGGGAGAGTTCTGCAAGGTGTATATCGTTGTGTTGCCCATCAACATATCAGCCTCATTCTAATCCATTTTACCTGTGGCCTGATTAAATATGCAATTGGAGATCGGACAGACAGTGCCTTTGGTACCTGACTGTCTGAATGCCAGATGGTAAAGAGGTGGGAGTGAGCGGTGCAGGAGACTGGAGAGGTGACTAGGCAAATGCTATGTTAGAAGAAACTTCCATCTCAAGCAAACTACTCTGTGTCCCCTAGAAAGTGTGGGCAACATTGAATGGGAACCTCCACCCCACCCGCTACAACAGAGTGAACATAAAAGTGTTTATCCAATCCATTCAAATCTGCCAGGGCATACAAAAACATATGTGAAAGACGCAATTATTCTGAATTGAGGCACGAGTGGTCATTTTCATCTTGATTATATCTCTTGCATATTTCAAAGCGATTACCTGATCCCTCAAGCTAAGAAAATAAAAAATCTGGAATTACTTCTGTGTATGAAAGTAGAATATACCAATGCCAAAATGAAGTCAGAAAAGTTGTTTCCTTTTTTCAAAAGAGCTGATATTGTCCTTTTTGTATTCAAAATGGTCCAAGGTGGTGGATCTTGATTGTCAAGGTGAAAAATAATCCAAAATAATTTACATTTATTTTGGAAATACACCTTAATACTACCTGCAAAGGTATGAGATTAGAAAATTTTGTTTCAAATTAGATTTAAATGGGGGTGGGAGCAAAGGCCCTTATCAGAAGGAATCAGGAAAATAACCATTTGCCTCTGTCATCATTTCTCTCATCAATTATTCTGGATTCCATAGTTTAAGTACCTATCAAATCTGGATTTCAAAATAATGAATGTATATATGAAGGAAGTTATACATAGAAGCAAAAAGAAATAAACAGACGCCATTTGATCACAACTAAAACTCATTGACATCAAGTTGATTCCAACCATAGTGACTCTCTGAGACACAGAAGAACTGCTTCTGTGGGTTTCTGAGACTGCCAGCCTTTAGGACTGCAGAAAATCTCATCTTTATCTCTAATAGGGGCTGGTGGTTTTGAACTGTGTCATGACTTCAAGAGCTAATGAAGCTCTAATTGAAGTGTTTGAACAAAATCCTGCAGCACTGAAGACACTTACTTGTTTATGTCAAGAAATTTGGAAGACAGTTATCTGGCCAATGAATTGGAAGAGATTCATAGTTGTGTCTATTTCGAAGCAAGTGGACTCAGCAGAATGTAGGAATTATCCGACATCATCGATATGGCATCCAAGTAAAATTTTGCTTAAGGTAATTTTAAAAATCCATTACATTACTAGGTAATCACATTGATATTATATGCAGGTAAAATTTTGCTGAACATTCAACAACAATAGCAATTCATTGACAGGGAGCTAACAGAAGTTCAAGCTGAATCCAGAAGAGGGTCTGGCATAAGGAATAATATAGATATCAGAGGGTCTGTCAGGACCCAAAAGATTTGTACTTGTGTTTACCTGGCTACACAATGACATCACAACAGCTGTGTGTAACCTTGAGAAGAACAAGAATTCCCCAGAACATTATTGCGACCATGCAAGGCCAGTTCATGGATCAGAGGTGGTGGTGAGAGCAGAACATGGGAATATTGCAGCTTAAAACCAGGAAAGGTGTGCATTAGGGCATATCCTCTCCCAAGGCAAGTAATCAAAGAAGCTGGTTAATTTGAAGAAGGCTGTACCATCAGGAATGGAGGAAGACTTATTGACAACCTGAGAGAAGCAGATGACAACCTTGTTAGTGAAAGTGAGGAGGACTTGAAGCACTTGCTGATGAACATCAAAGATGCAGACTTCAGTATGGATTGCAGCTCAATGAAAAGAAAACCAAAATGTTCACTACTAAGACCAATACACAATAATAAATGAAGAGACGCTTGGCATTTTCAAGGATTTTTTTTCTTGCTTGGATCCATAGCTAATCCTCATGGAAGCAGCCGTCAAAAGACCAAAAGACATGTTGCATTAGGTCAATCTGCCTCATGAGACCTGTTTATTGAAAAGCAAGAGTGTTATTTGGAGGACTAAGGTGATCCAAGCCCAAGCCATGTACCTTCCATTGCCTCCTATGCATGGGACAGTTGAGACAAGAAGGAAGACTGGAAAAGAATCGATGCGTTTGAATTGTTCTGCAGAACACGGAAAGTACCACAGACTCACTCCCAAAGGACAAGCCCCTTAGTCTTGAAAGTTGCATGGCCAGGAGACTCCTTCAAGGCAAAGATGGCGGGACTTCATCTTGCACATGTCACATATGCTCTCAGGAGAGACCAGTCCCTGGAAAAGGACATGTTTGGTAAAATAGAGAGGCAGCAAAAAAGAGGAAAGCCTCAAGGAGAGGGGCTGACACCAGGGACTGCCAGCATGGGCTCCAGCACGGGAACAATGGTGAGGGTGGCCCAGGACCGTTCTGTATTTGATTCTACTGTGCACAGTCACTTCAAGTCAGAACTATCACCGATGGCGCCTACCCTTCAAATTGATAAAGGAATCCTTTAAACTGATAACGTAAAAATTGCAAAGTAAACAAAACATGTTTCAACACTCAAAGGCATTTTTAAAACCTAAAAATATTCAAGGTAAAGTCTTCATGGGGAAAGGGGTGCTTATCTTGTACTACTTCATATACAATTCAATGGGTACTTTAGGAAGTTTACAATATTTATGTTCCATGTCTCAGTATTTTAAGAACTAGTTGTGTACTGACTAAAACAAAACTGACTATCTTTTAAAAATTCAGGCAGAATTCTAGATGTTTTTCTAAAATTCAGGCAGAAGATCTCGTTTCAGAAGATAGATACTTTTCTTAGTTTCATGAATGTTTTCAGATGTTTTGCTACCAAAAGCAAAGCTTTTACTTACAACCCACTTATGCCATTTGAAATATTGTTTAATAAGAACCAATTTGAAGAGTTGACCAGATCTTGTCTGGCTTTAATGTCTCAACTTTTCATTTTTGAACAATACCTTTCCCTAAGGATAAATAAGGAAAGTGAATAAAACATCTAAAACTTCTGAGATGGTGTCAGAAAGTACAAACTGAGTGTATCTCAAGTTTAAGCAATTAAGTTTAAAGCTTTCATGGTGATACAGTCATAATCAGAAATGGAATCAGGGTCCACAAAGAGAAGAGAAAGTGCCACAATGTATGACAGAATCTATTAGATTACTTAAAGATTCTGAATTTTTTCTCTCTCATTTTGATCATGTTAACGATGTGGTAAGGAAGGCTTGACAGTAGTGGTTTTCAGCCTTCCTAATACCATGACCCTTTCATATAGTTCCTCATGTTGTGGTGCCCCCACCTCACAATCACAAAATTAATTTTGTTGCTACTTCATAACTGTAAGTTGCTACAGTATTAGGTGATCTCTGTGAAAGGGTAGTTCAACACCCAAAGGGATCACAACCCACAGGTTAAGAACTGCTGCTCTAGAGATTTGAAGCATGGAGGAAATAAGAAATATTAGGACAACAAAGTCAAATTGTGACAGATTATATGTCACAGTATGCGAAAATTACATAATTCTACTCTGTTTTTTCATTTCCTTAAAAACAGCGGTAGTCAGCCACTAAGTGAAAGTGGAAAAAATGTAATCAATAATATGTACATAACATGGTACCCTTATAACACCAATATAAGGTTTACAGTATAAGGAATAATTCAACAATATATGAAAAGTCACAAGAGGTTAGAATCAGCCCATTTCAAAATAACTTTAAGCTGTTTCTTCAACTTATTAGTAAGTGTAAGGTTATGATGAACTTAGAAAATACATATCTCAAAGTTGCTTTTTAGTGTTCTGAGGAAGTTACAGTTTCTCTCAATTCAAAGTTCAACATACTTCTCAAGGTACAAAAAAAATAATGTAACTACAAATAATTCTAAACCCAGAATTTGTTTTTCATATTGTATGGCTAAGACTTCTAATGCTTCAATAGTAAGGATGGACAGATGTTGATGCATTTTTGAAGAAAATACCATAGCAATATAAACTCACACCAGAGGACACCAAATGATTTTTTTTCTGAGGTTTAATTTTAACTAGTGGATTTTAAATTATTAACATAATGTCAATCCAAGTCTTTGCTTATTTGCAATGTACAAACTATTTTTTTGTAACTTGCAGGTCAAATACTTTCTTTTCCACAAGACAACCTTTACAGCCTCCTTGACAGGATTTCTTTTTTGCTCTCTCTTCCCCGAGAGTTCTCTTGCTTCAAAGGCTGACTAAGTCACTTCTGGCTTAGCTAAAGAGCAATCCTGGCACAGTAATGTTTCAACTTGCAAGGAAGCACGCCCTTATTGAGCTGATAAAATTCCACCAGCTGGATCAGATCTGTGAATCTCGTGTGGCCGTCGTCCAGCGTGTGAAACATCTCACCGTCATCTTCCACCTGCAAGAGGCCAAACCACACATGGTTAAGGTGGGCAAATTGACTGGGACATTCAAACGCTCTCATATGCTGCTGCTGTGAGCTGTTGTCAAGCCCGTTCCTGCTCCCAGTGACTACAGACATCCCAGCCCGGTCCTACCCCCACCCCCCCCCCCTACCAACACCACTAGGGCTGTGTCGCAGTCACGGTGTCCGTCCATCTCACTGAAGGTCTTCCTCTTTTTGTGCTGACCCTCTATGCGATCACATTCTGTGACTTTTTATATCGACATGGGCAAATCGAGAAAGCTAAATTTTTCCCTCTAGGAATGATGATGCAGCATACCTATCTACTTATTTTTTGTGACTTCACTTAGAATGAAAAGAACTATCATCTGATCCAAGGGTAAGTAATGTGAATTTTAAAATTTTGTTTTTAATTCCTCCTGTATCCTGCTAGTTAGGATAACAGGACTCTCTTGAATCAAAAGTGAGAAATCTGAAATATTGTGTGCAAAAATAAACAGATTTGAATGATGCCAGTTCAGAAACTAGTTTGTTTTCTATGTATTGTGTACTTAAGAGCTTCCCTTACTTAACATAGTGAAAATGAGCATTCACATAATTTGTACCACTAAACTTGATTCTGAAGCAATAAAACATAAGGGTTATGGGATATAATGCAAGCTCCTATATCATTTTAATGGGATAAATATATAGCCCAATTAACAGATTGCTTGCTTACAATAATCCATATACTATTACGTTGACATCAACAAGTAGAGCTTTATTTATTTATTTATTTATTTTACTAGCAAGCTGGGCATTCACAAGTAACTATATTTCACTTCTGGGTTATAGTAAGCCCTGAAAAGAAAAAAAGTGTGTGTGGGGGGGAGGGGTGAGAGGGGGATGGCAATCTTCTGGCATTAAACAAATCACACTTACCGAGAACCTGATCTCACAAACAAGTAGGGCAGACAGTATATGTGGTCTTTAGTTAATTTCAGAAAAAGAAAAGAAGCAATTCAAAAGGAGAAACTAGCAATGTAGCCATCTATTTTGTCCGTTCCTACAAGTAGAGTGAATGTCTACAGCACACAATCAGGTTTCCGTATATAGATTCTGTGTGTGTGCACACATGCCACATGTATGCACATGCCCATGCGTGTAACAAAAGCCCAAAGCAAGTGGTGCATGAAGAAACAGAATCTTAAACATTTGCTGAAGAAAAGTTTAAAGGTTCACCAGTATACAAGCCCTTCCATTTCTATCGACAACTATTAAAAATAAAACAAAGCAACAACATGTCTGAGTGGAGATAGGGCTTCAACATAATGGCTCAAAAAATGACCTCAGCTGAATTCAGGAGAAAGAATCTTTAGTGGCCTTTGAACAACAGGTGGCATTAGGGTCTATACAATACTGCTAAATCACATTTTGTGGAAAAAGTGAAATTTCATTTTTATGATACCTGCATTTCTTTTATTAATTCAGGCTCATAAAACGATTTCTGCCATACTTAACTCTAGTCAAAGCACAAGCTCCCAAATGATATTTAATACAAGAAAGCCAAAGTTTCCGAAAGCTTAGACATTAACATCATTTCTAATACAGAAATGTGAAATCACAATTACTCACTGGTATAATTTGAAAGTGTTTTATTTTTTGCCCATGACTCATTGACAGGACGAAAGTTTTGGGATTACTCTGACTATCCCGTACCAAGAAAACTCTAAAAAGAGAAAAGGCATTTCAATGTTTTTACATTTACGTATTGACTTCAGAGAATGACTTCAGAGCATGTTTAACACATGGAAAAAGGCTATTTAGAACTGTTGAAGCTGGAAGTTTCTCCTGTGCATTCCATGGCTGGGATTATCAAACCTGGTAAATGAGACAGTATAACATAATCTTAATTTTTAGAGCTGTTATCAATGCTGATCTCATTTTAATCAGTTAAATATATATAGCCCAAATTACCAGATCGCTTACTTCCAATAACCCATAGACTATTAAATTGGCATCAACAATTAAAGCTGTACCCTTTTCCACTAGGAAATGGAGCTTTCCCATGTAACTCTCTTTCTGTCCTACATGAAATGAGACAATAGCATATAATTATTTTCACTTCTGGATTATAGTTGGCCCTGGAAAGAGAAAATTCTGTTTATTTCTAATGCAGTCATTTTTGTTATCCCCTCTTTCAGCCCTAGATTCCCTTTCTTCTTTTGATTCTAGTTCCCTCTGTTAGATATCCAAAAGAAATAAAAATAGTCAGAAAAGAATATATTCTAAAACGAATCAATCCTATCATCAGGTATTGAATGATTAAGCAAACTGTCTCAAGTAAAAACAAATGAATATCATGAACTTTAACCTTGAAAAACGTGGTGGGAAAGTCTTTAAAATATTGGGCAAGCAAAACAAGTCCTGGCCTAATGGCCTAAGAGAAAAATGCTACCAGGCATGGATTCTGATTTCCTGGCAAGAAAGTGTAAAACCAGTTCTGTATTAATTTTTGGCAAAGCGACTCTGCGAACAGCCCCAACTGGCAACTCAACGATCATCTCACTGTGCCTGGCCACAAGAGACAGCCAAATGTGAGCCCATCACAGATGTCTGATGAGATTATTCAATTTTAATTGTGCTGCATGAGGTTCCGACATTACATCACTGGGAAATGGGACAAAAGGGAGTTTCTCTGATAAATCAAGCTGTGATTCTCCCTTTTCTGAGTAGATCACCACCACCACCTAGTGGACTACTGGGCACCATCCTCACATCTTTCCACAGGAATACTAAATCAATTAATTAGTTAAAAGAACATGGTCATACTTAAGACATGTAGCTGATTCCATTGACAACATGAGGCTTAGAAATCAAGGAAATGATAATTCTGCAAAAACACTTTAAGAATCCTGTGGAGTAGATTTTTCCTTTTGGTCTCATTAGATTGTATTTCTTCAGACTACGGAAATTTATATCCCAAAGGGCTGCATTACACACAGAGAAGCATATTAAACTTTTCTCTTATTTAGAGTCAGATAAAATGCTGACTTGCTATTAATAATTTTCCATGAAAAGATGGGTCTTTAGCTAAATGTCAGAATTAAATCACCTAGAATCCTTGTCATCATCTCAAGGCAGTCCTTGAAGATAAAAGATTCTATCACCACTTCTTAAAGTGGTGCTTGTTTCATTTCTCTACCAAACCTCAATACTCACTCCATAATTTTTATTAAATTTGAGAAGGGAACTTAAGCAAGGTGATAAGCATACTTTAAATTCTGAGTCATTTACAGAAATGACATTGTTTACATTATAAACCTTTCATAATATAGTTTATATTTTTTCCCACATTTGCCTTAACATGCACTAAAAACATAATAGATTGTCAATAAATTCTCATTACTGGAAGCTGCTAAAATTTCAAAACAAAAAAGCAGGGTTAGAAACAAAACAATTTTAAAGCCATAAAAACATGCAAGAAATGGCGCACATTATAGAGATGATTTTTAAATAAGACAAACCATTCTTTGGAAGCTTATTAATTATAAGTTCAAAAAAACCTCCAATCTCGACCATCAATTTAACTGAAATTCAAAAGTGATTACTTGTTCTCACCATCAATTCATATCTGAGATGCTAGAATTGGCACAAAACAGGTAATGTTTGTGATAACTGATCAAGAGAAGACTGTTCTGTTTAGTTGTGCGCTCACTCATGTAACAAAATTTTAAAAATACCAAACTCACTGCCATCGAGTCGATGCTCACTCATGGTGACTCCACAGAACTATCCCAATGGGTTTCTAAGATTGTAACTCTGTAGGCACAGGAGGGCCAAATCTTTCTCCCTTGTAACAAATACTTAGCATAAAATACGTGCCAAGGATCATAGAGCATTCGACTCACTGCCAGAGCGGATGCCAGCTTCCCACAACCCCACAGGACAGCGTGAAACTGCCCTGGTGAGTTTCCAAACTGTACCCCTTCACACGAGTAGAAATCTTTGATTTTGTCGGGGGATCCAAGATCACTTCTGGTTTATAAGCTGGGGTCAAAGAGGGTGTGTGTGTGTGTGTGTGTGTGTGTGTGTGTGTGTGTGTTGAACAAGTAAATAAATGCTGCTTACAGAAGAACGCCACATGCCACTCAAAATCAAAGAGCACAATCTTACCCATCTACAAGGCCTTGCTGAACAATTAGTCTCTGAGCTTCATCTCTAGAGATTTTATGGTGAAACCAGGGCTGCGATCGGTGGATAGCTGAAGAGAAAAAATAGATACATACAAAGGTTGTTGTTTTTTAACGATCCCAACTTGCATCTACTTTCCACCACTGCATCCACATGGGGCCCACATCTCCACACACCTCTCTCTGCCAACCTGTTTAAAAGGAATGCAAGCAGACATACCCATGTTTGCTGCGGAGCTCTGCGAAGAGGCCGTGGGGCTTCCATGAATACCTAGCCGTAAACATCCTTTCTTCTGAGCAAGGAAGGAGGGAAAAGACATTCAAATTTTGTGCGCAACACACCCAAGTCACATCTATTTAAAAAAAAACAAAAAACTACTGGTACCCTCCAGGCGAGTCCTTCTTCTACTGCAACGGAAAGGGCCTCTGTAGGATTGTCGATCACTCGGCTCCTCTGGCCTGAGAAGTCCATGGCCACCAGGGAGTGCTCTGACACACTTCTCTGAAAAAAAATGCACTGTGACAGGAACATCATCGGTGACAGTTACCTTTCCTAGCTTTGCTGGCAATAGTCTCCGTTCTCGAGTATGGTTGCCAAAGGTGGTGAGCAACAAAATGTATTTGAGGAAATTGAAATGTGAAAACACATGTTCAAGATAAAAATGGCGTTATAAAATAGTTTGCTTCAAGAGGCTATACAGTTATTTGTTATGGTAATTACTAGTGCTGAGATAAAGAGATTAAAGGCTCTCAAGGTAAGCATGCCTTTCTACAATAGTAACCCAATTTCTTCATAGTCTCCAGTAAAATGGAAAAACCTATAATTTAGGATGGAATTCACATGATTAAGATTCCATTTCTCTCTAACTCATTTCTCCACAATATTCTGAGACTCATCAATTGTCATTTAAATGTCAAATTCATCGACTGATTAAGCAGCTATTTCATAAGACTCAGGATGTACAAAAGCTCCAATTTAGATTAACTTACATCACTTCTTTATGAAGAAATGGTATTCACTTATAATGAGGCAAACTAGAATAATATTTTGGAACATTGTCACATCAGCTTTTATCTTAATTAGGAAATAAATTTTAGCAAAATTCAGACAATTCCATAACACTATCATTTCTATGATTAATATATGAACAGCTTTTCACAGCATGTTAGGAAAGCAAAATCAGAGTTTCCAATCAGTAATAAGATGAAAGAAATAATATGAATAGAAGCTATCTTTTTTTTTCAATTACCCCATGGGTTCAGATTCTCTGATGGTGAGAATCATACATCTAAAATCTGGTTACATATCTATTGCTAGCTTATCCCATTTGGGTCTCCCCTTGTCAACCCAACATGCATCTTCAAAACAGTCAACTGTCCAAACTGTGTTGAGACCCTCAGTGCTTTTGTACCAGGTGAAGAACTGGGTGGAGTTGGGGAGATGGTGGTGGTGGTATCAAAGCCAACGTAGAGAATGCTATTACACCATTGGCATCATTGTTATTTTTCAAAAGAGGGGCAAAATCACGAAAACAGAGTTCTCATGGTGAAGTCTGAACTGAAATATATCTGGGGACTTGTGGCTTGCTAAGATCAAATTATACTTCTCCATTTGCATTCAGCTATCCATACCTTGGTCTAATGGAGCAGAGACAAATGTGTCTTTGGTGCTGAGTTTTTTCACCCATGCACACAAAAAAGGGGGACGGGTGGGGCTCATTTATCACCGGATTGCACATACCTCTTTTATTACCATTTGTTATTTTCTCTT
This sequence comes from Nesogale talazaci, assembly GCA_004026705.1. Taxonomy (NCBI): domain Eukaryota; kingdom Metazoa; phylum Chordata; class Mammalia; order Afrosoricida; family Tenrecidae; genus Nesogale; species Nesogale talazaci. The sequence continues at coordinate 54,434 of PVJH01004728.1, read as the reverse complement.
CAAACCATAATGTCGCAGTTCACAATATTTTTATGGTCCATCTATCTTTCTAGAGATACAGCGTGCAATCTTCCATTTGTTACAGGAGGCTTTATAACTGACAGCTGCTCTTTGCAGACAGATGCCGTCTCTGTAATCTCCAGTTGCTGTCACACCTTAGTTTGCCCTTCTCACCCCGTGATCTGCTGTGTGGGGCTGTGGATCGGTTGGATATATTTTTGCTTTGCTGACATTAATGAAAAGCCTCCACCTGCCTACCCCACAGAGTAACTAGCCTCAATCATAATGATAGTTTTATCCATATAATATCTCTATCTTCACATGCCAAGAGGGGCTCTGTAATCTCAAGTTCCTGATAGCATAAAAAATACTCCCAGGAAAGGAAAATAAACACAATCAGTTATTCTTTTCTCTCTGCTTTTTTTTTTCTGGTCTGCCATCTCACAGGAAGGAATTTAAGAGGCGATCCCATGTTCTACAATTACTTGACATGAGTAGGAAGACTCCGGTACAAATAAACAACTGGTTTGGTTTGGTTTTGCTACATTGACTACACTAGAGGAAAACGGGCTACAGCAACGGTGTTTGCTGCTTTTGCTTTTGGGTTTGTTTTTTTATTGAATGGCAGGTGGGGAATGAAAAATTAATCGTTTACCTTTAGTGGACAAAGAAATGGAAGTGAGGCAGTCTGGCTTGAACTTGAGAGGTCATTCCAGCTCAAAACTCCTTTCACATAGGAAAACAACACTGAAAACATTCAGACTTGGTATAGTTCTCAAAATATTTGCCCCTTTTCTCATGTATTCTTCTCCTGGGATACACGGAAGGTCACAGGAAAGGGTCTGTAATTTTAATGACACTTTTTAAGAAAGACCTCGGGGCATACCCTGGAGGATCTAGGCTATACTTTGACATCGGTTCCAGGGTTTTATAGTGAGATGTGCACCTATGTGTGCTTCATGGGTTTTCCCACAGTGGTAGCTGCGAGGCACACACTATCTGAAACATCATTTGAAGGATGTAGATGAAAGTATCCATCCTTAGAAACGGGACACAGAATTTCCTTGGATTTCCTTCTCTTATCTGCTTCATTCAGAGTCGCAGGACATCAGAGATGGAAGAGATTCTAGACATCATTTGCTAACTTGGGCAGCACAGATACTGACTTTAGGAGAAGATTCTGATGATTGACTTGATTTTATACTGGTGGGCACCAGTGACTCCACTGAGGTCACACAGACAGGTGATGATACAATCAGTAACAGGTATGTCCTTTCCCTGGTCCGTTTATGCACCATAGAAAGAACTGCTGTTTGTAATGTCGAGTGTGGCAGTCACTGATCTGTGTCAATTTCAGCACTGGGGGTGTATTGGTGGAGTCTAGCATATCAATCTGGAGCTAGCCAATGAGTCCTCTTTGTGGGCATGACTTTCTCCTGAGAATTCTGCAAAGTCTTTCAGTATTTCCCCCGTGGAGGTGAGAGACTATAGTCTCGGTTCCTGGGAGACACTAGACTGGCAAGACAAGAATAGACCCTGAGTCTTAGGAACTGGAGGAGCTGGAGGAGAAGTCACACAGGTTTACCCTGATGGAGTCTGACCTCTGAAGCTGGAAAAACCGAGAGACCCCTGCCAGCAATGAGATACTTCTACCACCAATGGATACTGCTGATAGACCCTGAGTTCGAAAACGAAGAGCCCTGGGAGATCCCTGTCAGCATTGGGGTGCTTCTACTGCTGCTGGACATACAAGACTCGGCACCCACTGGCCTGTGATTGTTCTGGTGTCACTGCACGTGCTTCGTGAGTCTGAAGAGGGCTATTGGATTGGGATTGGACATATGGGTTAATATTGAACTTACAGACTTGAACTGGACTGAGTTGGGATGCTTCCTCAATGTTCCATTCCTCTTGTATATAAACCTTTCCCTTATACACACATGCATGTTTGTGGATTTGTTTCTCTAGTCTACCTGGATTAACACATCTAGTCTAGGGTCAAAAGTGATTAATAGAAATTTGTTTCCTGTTGCCTTTACTCGGAGAAGTATAAAGAGAAGTATGAATCAAAATTCAAAATAATTCTCTTCCATCAAGTAAATTATGACTCATAGCACCCCCATAGGGCAGGGTAGCTAGCCCTATGGATCTCCAAGACTAGGGATTTACAGGAGTAGAAAGCCTTGTCTTTTTCCAAGAAAATCCTTTATCTTAAGAAGGGATCAATATAGCTGTCTTCCATAAGAGCCTGCTGATGGTACTTTTCAAAGATTAATTAGGATTGCTAATATAAACTAGATATAGCTATGATGTTAACTGTGAGAAAAGTAAATTATTTTCTTTATTTTCACTTTCAAGACGTGTTTCTGAAAAATCAGAAGACAGAATGTTGTTCCCTACAACAAGTGATCTAGAATTAAAGGCAAGTAGGGCGTAGGATGCAATGTTAACAGAGATGAATTATTGCAACCCGAATGAAGGCCGAACATGGTAGTGGGGCAGAGGAAAGTAAAAGGAAATAGAGGAAAGAACTCAGAGGCAAAGGACATTTATAGGGGTCTACATACAGGTATGTACATATGTAAATACATTTATATGTAATGATAGGGAACTAGATCTATGTACATATATTTTTAAGTTTATTATTAAGGTAGCAGATGGACATTGGGCCTCTACTCAAGTACTCTCAAAATGCAAGAACACTTTGTTCTAATAACCTGGCATTCCATGAGGCTAACCTTCTCGACATGATTGTTGAAGATAATATGGGTACATAAGCAAATGTGATGAAGAAAACTGATGGTGTCTGGCTATCCAAAGATAAAGCATCTGGGAACTTAAAGACTTAAAGAGAAACAAATGGCCATCTAGCTGAGCAGTCCCAGCCTGTGTGATCATGAGGTGGTGATGATATCAGATATCAAAGACCCAGAACAAAAAATCGTATCATTGCAAATGAGGAAGAGTGCAGAATGGAGACCCAAGGCCCATCTGTAGACAATTGGACATCTCCTTACAGAAGAGTCACAAAGATGAGATGAGCCAGTCAGGGTGCAGTATAACACCAAACAAACAACTTTCCTCTAGTTCTTTAATGCTTCCTCCCCCGCCCCCCTCACTATCTACCTTATAAATCTGGCTAGACCAGAGCATGTACATGGGTAGAGATAAGAGCTGGGAACGCAGGAAATCCAGGACAGATAACCCTCTCAGGACCCATATCTTCAGTAGTGATACCAGGTGGGGAAGAGGAAGGTGGAGGAGAAATGGGGAACTGACCACAATGATCTACCTATTACCCCCTCCCAGGAGTATGGACAACAGAAAAGTGGTTGAAGGGAGATATCAGTCAGTGGAAGACATGAAGGAATAATAGTAATTTGTAAATTATCAAGGGTCATGAGGGAGAGAAGGAAAAATATGAGGAGCTGATACCAGGCGCTCAAGTAGAGAGAAAATGTTTTGAAAATAATGATGGCAACAAATGTGTAAATGTGCTAGACACAATGGATGTACATATGGATTGTAATGAACTGGATGATACTCCAACAAAATGATTTAAAAATTAATTTTTTAAATATCCCTTTATGCACACAAGGGGGCTTCAAGAGGACATGGGGAAAATAAAATTAAAAGACAATGAAGTTTTCTCATAAAATCTTTGAAGCCAACTTGTGTAGCTAAAATAGTACTACTATGTTTTCTGTTTTTGGCATGAAAATTCAGACCAAAGAAGGGCACAAGGAAATTAAAGATAACAAAGATTTAATTTTCAAATTAACCACATTTCTTTACTTCAACTTTCAGAAGTTATTCTCTCGGATCATGACAACTGCCACAGTGTAGTTGATAACTCTATCAGCCCCCTGCGCCACCCCTTATGGCCCCTAGTGAGTCAATTCTCACTCATGAAATCCTGTGTGACAGGGTAGAACACAAAGCCAGATATAACACATGGCCTCTGTGAACTACCTGATGCCTGTTGACATTGGTTTCTGCTGAAATTATATTTTTCCTGAGCACCCAGCCCAAAGTTTCCCTTCCATAAAGTGTTTGGTTTTATCTTAGGAAGTTTCCATAATTTGCTACATTGGGTTTTCAGTGGCTGATCTTGGGAGACATAAATTGGCAGGCTTTTCTTCGTTGATGTCTCTCAGGGTCGGTTTAATCCTTAAACTTCCAAATTCCTCCTGACATTTAACTGAACATGCCTTCGCTTACATAGGGAACCCCCAACAAGTAAATCTACAGAAACCAAAGTAGCATCTACATATTTATCAAAAGTTGAATTTCTTTCAATGGACACAGGGAACATACTTATATGCTAACAACAGTGATGAGAATAAAAAGACCTTTGTTTTTCTTACAATGAAGAGGTAATTAAACATTAAATGCTTCCAAATGCATGGCTGCTACTGACATGCTCATTCTAGTAATTTTATAGTATAAAAGAAAGTTGGAGGGATTAGGAAAGGATTACGACAACAAAATTCATTTATATTTTTACATACAGAGGGAATTAAAGGAAAAGGTGAAATGACAAATTGAAAATACTCACCTTCAAGTGATTGCTTTTACAAAAATTCACTACATTCTTTGGTTTATTTTAGAGCTTAAAAGTAATATAATACAAAGATGAAAAGTTACTCTGACAACTTGAAGCAATGTAAATACAGAATTGGTGCTTTTTTTCTTATCAGCCCTTATCAGGCTAAGTGGTCAACATAATTTCATGCCTCCTTTCTAGAATGGTGGAATATTCCATCCTTTACATGACATGTGTCCTTCATTGGTTATAGCCATGAAGAATATATTTGTAATCTAAGTGAAAATGCAGGTTTCAAAATATGAGTATATATAGTTACTGATTTGGAAGCCAAGTACCTAAATCTGAATTCCTAGAATACTCAATATTAATACATGAAAGACCAGATATTTTAAAATCAAGAAGTTAAAAATTAAGCAACCAAGTCAATGTGAAGTGGTGGGGAAGGAGTGGAGATCCAAAACCCATCTATAAGATGGGTTAACACATTAAAGACCAGCTAAACTTGGGATCTGTCTGCAATGTGTTAAGAGGCACTAAAAAAAAAAAAAAGAAGAAAGAAAAAACACAGAATATATGCTTTAAGTTCAGAAATAAAATTCTTATGTTACTATTAGTTTCAACAACAACAACAAAAAAAACAACAACAGGGGTTGTGTTTATAAATAAAGATCCATGGACTCAGCCCCGGTGGCGTAAGTGGTTGAGTGCAGGACCGCGGCCCATGGGCTTGGCAGTTCAAATCCAGTGGCAGCTCTCAGTAGCACCGCTGGGTAGCTCCCACGGCCACCAGAGGGCAGTGATGCCCCCCCAAAAGACAACAAGAAAAGAAGATCCAGTCTATAGTTATTATCAATATTTATTATATTATGCTGTTATGTTATAATATTAATAACATTTTCAATATTTATTATCAGTGTGAGTTAATGCAATGTATGGCGTATATTCTGGTTTGTAGTATGAGAGTTTACTAGAAAAGAGCCTGTTTTTTAAGGAACCAGAATTTTTTTAAAGTTGTATTGTTAGAAAGTCAGAATACAAAAGATGTATTCTAAATGTAGAATTCTAAAACAATGGTGTATTTATACTAGGTTATAACAATCCCAGAAACCACTCAATCAATCCATAATCATTGAACAAAAATTAAGAAAACACCCTGTTACCCCTAGGAAAATCTACCATAAATTTTCTTATGATCATGTCATTAGTAATGAGACAAAATGACTTACATAATATTTTCTTTGTATATTAAGCTTCTCTTTACAAATACCTGTATGTATTTTAATTGGATAATTGCGGCAAATTGTACTACTTTGAGTTTGCCAGACAAGCATCAGACATAAAAATCCAAAAACACAAAATTTAAATGCAACTTAAAACAGGATGGTACCAATGAGCTATTTTACTTAACCAAAAGGAAATAATGTCAATAAAAGAAAACGACCACAGAGGTTCGGTGGTAAGCATGCACTTACCATGGGCGACAGACTCTGAGAACTGCAGCCACTTCTACCTTGATGTGGATGCATGTAGTTCTGGTACAGCTGCATGCCGTACTGCAGGGAAAGAAAGACAAATACATTGCACCACTGTTGCCACATTGATTGCGGATGAAAATCAGGTTTCCTTAATTATAAATAATCAATGTCAATCTTCTTAGAACAAATAAACAAAAAAAAAATTAAGTACACTTCCAGAGTCCAACCATGACACACTTAAAAATGACATGGTTTTTACTTGATCCTACAACTTAAAATCCGCCTTCCCAGTATAAAATTTGGGAGCTAATGATGTTCTATTGTCATTACTATTATTTTCTTGGGGGCTCTTAGAGCTCTTATCACAGGTCATGCATACATACATAATGTCAAGCACATTTATACACATGTTGCCATCATCGTTTTCAGACATTTTCTCTCTACTTGAGCTATTGCTAGCATCTCTTTTTTCCCTGTCTCCACCCTTATGAACCATTTATAATTTTTTAAATTTTTTAATGTCTTATAACATTATAAGACATGTCTCCTTTGATCCACTTTCTGTTGCCTATCCCCCTAGGAGGGGGTTATGTGTAGATCATTGCGATAAGTTTCCCCTATTTTCCCTCCGACTTCCCCATATACTCCTGGTATCACTACTGTCACTATTGGGCATGAGAGGTTTATCTGTCCCAGATTCCCGGGTTGCGAGCTTTATCCGCACCAGTGTGCAGGCTCCGGTCTAGCTGGGGTGATGATAGAGGGGTGAGGCTGGGGAGCATTAAAGAACTAGAGGAAACATATGTTTTGTCAGTGCTATAGTGCACCTTGACTGGCTTGTCTCTTCCTTGTGACCCTGGAGTTGATGCTCTTATTCATCATAATTAGCATTAAAAATACTCCAACCACACAGATAGTATATTGAGATGCCCAATGATAGGGAAACCTACTTGACTGGTGGCACAAAGACTTCGAAAAAAAAAACCCACATCTGTCCTAAACAGCACTGGGTAAATTCACCAAAACTCTCTGATGACTGATCAACGAATTCTACTCTTGCTTCGGTGAATCAAAAACGAGGTACATAAGCTGAGGACTCTTGGCACTGCATGGCAACGTGAAATCAATAATCTCAAGGCATTGCTTGATTTTTTAATTCAAATAAAGAGACTTCAACATGGTGGAAGAGTCAAAATGACAACAAATACTATAATACTACATAGATAAGGATTGTATGCTTCCAGGAGAGAACAGTCACACGGACTGGGATAGCAGACAACAAACAGAGAGAACACCTGAATTATGCAGACATTATTAGTCAAGAAGTAGGGCATGGGTCATCTAAACACTTCCTTGCCCTACTGATGGGCAGATAAGTAAAATGTGTTAGAGAAAAGTAAGAATATTTAGCATACTATATACAATATTCCCTTTCCTGAGTCTCAAATATTATATTAATCTTGTCAGAGGAATAAAGACTTTTCCATAATTATATCTCCTCTAAAATATGAATAAATAATTAAATATTTTTAAAATGCCAGTTGCCAGTGAGGCAGCTTGACCAGGGGGGGTTTCTGTCTCAACCTGGAAGATGTCCACTTAAGGCATTATTTAACTACATATAGACATATACAATGGGGCAAACAAGCTCTTTTTAAAAAAAACTTTGTGTGAACTGCATTAAGGTTTATAGAGAAGACCAGTTTTCCATTCAATTATTCATAAATATTGGGTTTTGTGTCATTAATTTCAATCTCTACAATGTATCATCATTTACCCCAACTCCTCCCAGTGTTTCTTGTTTCCATTCCTTCTGTCCTAATCTCTCTGCACTCTGTAAAATTGAGTCTTGGGGATGAACTCATTTCCAGATCTGAAGGGTGACTAATGGGCACAGTTTTAGGGGTGGCACCAATGTCTATCCAATCAGTAAGCTTGGCTTTTTTCGTTGTTGCTTTGCTCCACATTGTCCTCCTATTCTTATCAAGAACCTACTAATGAGATCCCTTTCAGAGCAGTTGTTAGTGGTAGCTGGGCCCCATCTAGTTTCTCTGGTCTCTTGGCTGTTGAGACTAATGTTTCTTTACTTTAATGGATGAACTGTTTCTGTGTGCCTTTGAGTCTCTACATTTTTCCTTTTCTCCAGGCAGGGAGAAACCAATAATAAATTTTTAGAGGGCCCAAAAAGGACTTAAAAGTTAAGTGTTGGGGAAAAGAGATCAGAGACATCATGGAATATAATCTGATATTTACGGTGAATTCAACTCAAACATCCCATTAGAATTTTTTTGACACTAAAATTTATTTCATTAACAGCAACTTCAGAAAGGTGAGCACATTGTGTAAACATTGGGGAGTGGTTACTATTTTCAAGATTTTGCTTTTAATACTAAAATCCCAAACTTATGCAAAGTTCTTGGTGTTGCTTTCATGCAGTTATTTTCCATCTCTGAGAAATTAATTTCTAATATAAGTGATATCATTGGGGCCTGATGAAACTTATTTAAATTATATCTAAACATACCCGTAATTTCAACCAGGATACAGAGGAACTCAATTTCTACCTGGATTCATCCTGGGGATTATTTAATACTCTAAGGCAGTATTTCCACAGGTGCATACTGCTTGGGTACCTTTTATCTATCTGCAGTGACAATCCTACTGCCTATCCAATAGGATTGTTTTATAAAAACAACAACAAAAGTATTGTTCCTGGTAGCTACAGAGTTAAGTCGTTTCTCCTGTACTTTGGGAGGTCTTTAGTAGGTGTTTAACCTAAGGCAAGAATTAGGGCACTGGTCATCTAAACACTTCCCTGCCCTATTGATGGGAAGATAAGTAAAATGTGTTAGAGAAAAGTAAGCAGAATATTTAATATAGGGGAGAAGGTCTACTAGGATACTATATGCAATATTCCCTTTCCTGAGCTTAAAATATTCTATGAATCTTGTCAGAATAATATAGATTTTTCCACAACTGTATATCCTCCAAAATATTAAGCAAATATTAGAAACTATTTGCCAGCATTTGTGGGAGATCAGAAGCTTAGAGATATTCTCCCTAAAGGTTCCAACATCCAGACACCATTGCCTCTCCCACAAAAGACAGGACTGACTCCCTGTTGTTATGACAATGGGTCACTTCCCCTAGTAGCTTTGGTTAAATCAAGTCTCTGGTCCAAGGACAATCAATGTGACCAACATCATGAATCTGGAGTTTGACCTCCTTGTCACATGGGGACCCCAAAACCACCCTTTCCTATAACATATGTCCTTATCTGTAATTAGGGGACTTGCACATCCTCAAAAGATTTATAATGCTTGACCAGAAATAAAGGGTTTCTTTCTCAGCCACCTCTCCTCTCCCAACTCCTTTCCCTCTCCTCCCTGTTTCCTTTACCCATACCCTCTCCTCCCCCTGCCACGCTCCCTCCATATGGACCACCAAGTGAGGCTGAAGTGAGCATGCTACCATGAAATGGGTCTGACCCCATTATTTCTATCTCTCATAATTTCTATGACTTTGCTATAATCTTTAATTATTATCTCTGTACAATTGCGCCTACTGGGCCCGTGATGATGTGTTAGAGACTGGTTCTCTGACAGACCCTGTACTTTGTCTCACTTACTTTAGACATGTCATGAGGACCCATTGCTGAAGAAAGAAATAATTTGGTAGATGGTGAAAAAGAGGGAGACCTTCTATGACATGATGTGGCCCTGTGGTTTCAACAAGGGACTCGAATATTGGCATACTTTCGTGGATGGTGCAGGACAGAGGTTGCTGTAAGTTGAAAATGATAGAGTAACATCTAACAGCACTAATTAGGTGGGACTGTTAAGGACTTTTGTCAGCTTTCACAGCCCAAGATTTTAGTGGTTTGGCAATTAAGACACAGTAAGTAAGAATGAACATAATATAATGTTCACGGATGGGACCTGCCTCTAATATATGTGGAAAAGCCTACTTGCTTTTTCTTGTGGCATACTGGGTTAAGCTTTAGACTGTTAACCATAAGGTTGGTGAGAAAAAGATGAAGGTTTGCAGTTCTATAGAGATTTCAAACCTTGGAAATTCAAACGTAAAGTTCTGCTCTTTCTTATGAGTCTGAACTCACTTGATGGTAGTGAGTTTGGTTTTTCGGTTTGGATTCCGTCCTCTGATTCATTATCTGGACTTTGAGCCAGAGTTCTACTGCCTTGTCTGCTGGTCCTGGAGTCACCAGCAGCCTGCCATGGTCCCTGCTCATCCTTGGCTTCATTAGCTACTACAGCCAGAAGCCTGACAAGTGAACTGCTGATCTTGGGTGGATCAGCCCCTGCAGCTACACAAGTCAGAAGAAACCTCCAGCTTGACATCTGGTCCATAGATTTGGAGTGTGCCTGCCTCTACAACTGTGGAAGCCATCTCCTCTCTGATTACATCTATATGTGATATATATCCATAGGTACATGTCACTAGTTTTGCTTCTCTAGAGAATCCAATCTAAGCTGATCCAAGAGGGTTCTTAAAGCTGCGCTGGCATACCAATGACTTCAGAGAGCTGCTCAGGCGATTCTAACGTGTAAACGTGCACTCTTACTTGCCTAGTTACTACTTCCTAAACCAATTGGCTTGTTGTAAGGCCCTCTAAATTTCCCCCTTTTTCTTTTTTTCCCATTTTATGACAATGAACAACAAAAGGAACTACTTTGGAGAATTGTCATCGATGAGAGATTCAAGGAAACCACAGTAGCTGACTTTCAGAACGAAAAAAAAAAAAAGATAGGTTCACAGTTAATCCAAAAACTTCATTCAAACCAGGCATTCTTCCAAGCCCATTAGGGCAACTAATTCTGATTATTCTGCCCTTCTTTACCTGGTTTCTTTTTAAACAAGCTGTTAGAAAGAGGTTAACAAATTACATATTTAAGAAAGGCAATGGGCAAAGGACTCAAAACATGGACCAACTGTAATTCAATGAAAGGTTTGGCTGTATCTCCTCCAGACTAAATGAGACAGTGGAAGATAGAATTTTCACAGGGTCCTATACAGCCCATTTTAAGGAGCCCATTTTAATACATATATCCAATATTAAGATCTAAATCTTCCTGCTAACATAGGTTAAATATAGAAACAAATTATTTTCATTCTCCCAGGCAGGAATCATAACTCCCAACTCAAAAAGCATTGAGTCTTCTATTTGAAACCAAAGATGTGGCAACAATATCATCAAACAAAATGTGTATGATTTGCTGAATAGAAAATGAATACATTCCATATGCATTCATAGGAATTACAATAAAAAGTTAAATCGGGGGGCGGGGGGTTTCCTCTCATGTTGGAAGCTCAGCATCATTTTAAAATTGAGAATTCAGAGCTCTCTAACAGTCTAAAGCAGCCACACTGGCTAGAGATGTGAGACTCCTCCAAAACTGAAAATCAGAGTATTTCTAGTAATGGACTACTTAGTCCACACATGCAAAAAGAGAGAAATACACTAGGCCCTTCTACTGTACTCAGGTAATGTCTTGTCTTTCAGATTTACAAAAACCACCTTTTTCTTGGTTCCCATCCAGCCAGACAGAGCCCATGAGTATGTGACGGTTTTGAAATCAGAACATGTTCAGAACTTTTACGGCGCTCCGGCAGCGCTGATCGGTGAGATTACCTTAAGCAATCGAATCGCGGTCACCCAGCACGTCCTACTCTGCTCTTCCTCTGCACAGAGCATTCTCAGGTCTCGGGGCCCTCCTGCTTGGGTAGGCTAGAAGGCCACAGCACAGTGTTTATCGTTAATGCATATCTTGCAGGTAACACCTGTTGAAATAAAAGCCACTAAAATTCTCCTATAGGTAAGAGGAAGTTGCCTCTTTTAAAAAGAAATGAGAAGAAACCCAAGCTTACCTACAGGGCTGAGGCTCGCTTTACTCATCTATGAAAATATTAAGCCTGTACCTTAAAACAGAATCCACAATTAGTCGGTGCTCCGTGCTTTTTTTTGCCTGTCAGCGACACATAAATATCGCTATTGCCAAATTCGCTGAAAAATTGCAAGTGCCGTGGTTCCTTTAAAAAGAGAAGGGAGCGGGTGTGAGTGGTGAAACGAAGACATGTTTTTACACTTTCTCTTTTGTGTTTTTATTAGATTACATAACTTATACCTTGGGCGAAAATTATTCCAAACAGAATTTCCGAATACAGAAAACAAAAGCAAAAGCAAACTAGGTCATGGGATCCTTAAATAACCATGAACTGGATACATTCTGATTAAATTTGAGAAGTAGCTGCTTGCCTATAATTCAGCTTCGAAAGGCACACACGCGTACACATACACACACAGACACACACACACACGTGCGTGTATCTTCCAGTTTTAGAAGTATTTGCTCTCGCCGCCAATCCAAGGCAGCTGAGGGAGAGAAGAGAGCAAGGAATGAAGCCTTTTCAAAATGATGTTCCTACCTGAGTCCCGATGATGTTGAGTCTTTGTTGAGTCTCTTCAACAAAGAGAAGGCTGCTGTAAGCTTCCAGAACAGTTTAAAGAAGAAGGAGGAAAGGAAGATGATTTCAAACTGGTCGCCTCACATTTGTGTCTCTCACCCCATGACAACTCTTGGAAACATGCCACATGGAGGGATGGGCGAGGGACAGGACTCTTCTCCTTTCTAGAAAGAAGGTCACCTCTGTGTGTCATGCAGGGGAACGGCCTGGCAGGGGAACGCATCTGATTCCCAAGGCACCATGGAATCCCATGTGGCTATTTGTATTCCTCTTGGAAACCCTGGGCATCTAGAGTTGGTCAGGGGGCATCACCAAGACATAATATCCTGTTAGACTAACACCTGGAGAAATGCTTAATGCTGGAGTAGAAAACAGGACCCAAAATGACCAAAGTGCACTTGGTCTCACACGCCCCACAACACTAAGTATTGGTTAACAGGGTTAACCTAAGTATTGGTTAACAGGGGTGCACATGCCCGGGTCCCGTCTGCCACCTACCGATTGAGAAACTATATTTTATGTGATCTGCAGGTGATGCCCAGGCACGTTAAAAGTTGAGGAATGGTGCTGTGAAAAGCACCAACTTCCAGCAGGATGAGAAACTCCATTCAACTCCTGAGAAACCTCGGTTCTGGACCTGGAGCGGTCCCATTTCTGAGGCAGCCTAGTAGCACAGCGGTGAAAGCACCACACCCTTGTTCAAAAGCATTGTCACAGTATGTGAGAAAGGCATGGTCACCTCTTTCTATGATGATTCACAGCTGCGGAAATACTACGGGGCAGGGCTAGCCTGCTCTCCCCAGTCACTAGCAGCAGCGATCAACCAGACGGAGTGGGTTGCGTCTTTGGGTTTTTACCCAAGTTCTAGTAAGTAACAAAGCAAGAATGTCTCTATAGGACACTGCAGTGGTCTCGGGCATTTGGGTAGAATGACTAACTCCAAATCACAACTTCACGAGAAAATAAAGCAGCAAAGAAAATGATTTTAAAAGATCCAGAATAGAGTACTTTCAGTAAGGGGAAGGTGAAAGAAAAAGATATTCTTATTGTCAGCTCAAAAATTTTATTGCTTCATACAAACTAGTTTCCTAGTGAACACTAATTGATTTCTATGAAGGTAACACAAAACCATCCCTGCCCTCTCCCTACCCTCCCTCTATACCTTGGATGTCAATGTACTTGAGTCACTGAGATGTCAGGCAAGAGGAAGCTGACAAAATATAGGAAGGCAGAAAGAGGCATGATCAGCTTCCTCTCTGGACTGAATTTTGTTCCATGACTGCAGATTTATTAAGGCCTATGGAATTCTAGAACTACAAGGATGAGTTCAACACTTAGAAAACAAATATCAATTAATAGTTGGAGAGGAGAGTTCTACATACGAAGGTTTGCATCAATGCTTATTTGACTCCTATGCTGCTTCTATCTCTAGAAAGGAAAGTAAATAGAGACTTCCTTAAGAGCAGGAAATGATCTCCTTGCCAGGTAGAAATGTCATACAAAATTCTGGACAGCCAAACTATTTGTACTAATGTCACTGAAGCTACCTCATAGTCTTGTTTGGTTTGGTTTGATTGTTCCTTTAGACGGAAATTTTTAATCGCATTCATGAATAGGCTATGGAACACCAGTTTGCTAGGCACAGACTAAAGAGAAGAATAGTATGTCAGACACTCTTAAGAGAAGTGAGGGACTGAATTCAGAGCAGAGATTTGATACTTATTGTTTTGCCTAGCCAAGGGATAGGCTGCTGCAGGGAGAAGGGAAAGAAATCAGTAGAAGGAAGATTTTTTTTTTTCAGTGAATCATGGGCAAGGAAGGAAAGGAGATAAAGGATGAAAGAAAGAATAAATAGGGAGACAGGTTTGCCTGAGCAGCTGGGTAGAGATGTTAGAAGTGAAGAGCAAACCTACCACGAGTATCTCTTTCAAGAAGGCATGGCAGCACAGCAGACACAAAGGGGAGCCTGAGGAGCCCTGCTCCCCATTAGCAAGAGCAAAAACAGATGCAGTGTACACATGTGATCAAACACTCTCACATGCTACTATGAACATGAAGAGAAAGCGATATGGAAAGTGCTTTTCTACATGGTTAAAAAATGTTTAAGACTCTACTAGCAAAATAGGTTCATCCTCTTCCTAACATTTTGTATGACAGATACATTTGAGAATCAGCTTAAGAAGTCAGGAAAGATTAGTTCAATGCATCCTTATGATAAGAGAATAAGTCACACAATAAGGCCAGATACTTAAAAATTAGACGTTTGTGCAAGAAGACAGGTCAGTACACTAGTGAAAACCCATTCAACGATGCATTCCACCACTCACACCACAAGTAAACACCACCCCACAGAAAGACAGGTGCACAAGAATAGCGACAAAGGAAAACCACCACCTTGGAGGGAATGGAGACTAGCGAGGCAAGCCCTGGAAGGGAGAGAAGTGTTACACCTTTAACTCCAAGATCTTGTTGGGATAATTGTTGGGATATGTGGTCACCACCATGTGCTGTGTTCTACGGATTTTCTTTGAGAGGTTTCATTTTCCTGAGACAGATCTAAAAGATGACCTTTCTACATACTAAACCTCCAGAAAGTATCCTATTCCTGTTTCTTCCCTGACAGTTTTCTATTTCTTTAGGATTATTTCTTTCTCTAAGAACATGAATGACTATTTTCTTTTCTTTTATATTGAATCAGTCACCTAAACCTGGTCATTTGACATTCACTCATATGTTCACCCATTCCTCTTTGCTTTTCCATGGCTCTTCCTAAATTAGGTCATCATCTAAGTAGCCAACTACTCTCTCCTACCCTCCCTTATCTCTTCTCTCCTTGCCAAGCTGCCTCCATTGGTCCTTCCTCCTTTTGCTTGCTGTCTCCCCACTCCATCACCTCCCTCCTCCTTGACACTCCTTTAATCACTTTCACCTACCTATTGAAAAAAAAAATCAACCGTTTCCCAAAGTTAAATATATAGAAACAATTTACTTTTACAGTCATTTTCTGCCAAAAGAGATATTTCTCCCTCCTTTCTTCTACCTGGAAGATTCTCCTTTGACCTCCACCTACCTGAAATTAGTCACTCTTAAAAGGCTTGACCCAATCTGTGGAACTTAAGAATGAAGATATTTTATATTTATAAATATAACAAATTAAAGTCATAAATGTAATAGCTTTTGATGAATATTTTTGAAAAGTATGTTTTAAATTGTGGCTAATCAATTTTTTAAATCTTGATTCCATAGTGAAGAAAAACAAACAAAAACCAAGACTGGTATTCTGCAACGCACATAGCAGATAACTGCAAGGTCAGACAAGGAAAAGGCGTGTGATCCCTGCTCAGCAACAACAGAGTAGATAAGGAAGTGTCACCACGGGAGTCAGCAGACTCCGTCTGGATGACACCTGACCACAGCAACAGGGTAGGAAACAATATGGAAACCTGGAAAACCACTCCATATGTTACATTTAGCATATTCAAAGGAGTAAATCAGGGGAAAGTATCTTTGGACTGAGAGTAAAATGCTATTAAAACTGAAAAACAGAGAAGAATCCATCAGATGCTCAAAACCTAATAAACATATGTGAGAAAAACTAAAATTCCCTTTGACAAGTAGAATTGATACAGCTGAAACAAGAATTAACCAATGGAAATACAGATAGGAAATCAACTCACAATGGAACACAAAGACATAAAAAATGATGGGAAATGTGGGGGAAATTAAGAATTATGGAATAAAATCTGAAAATTCTCCTATAAACATAAAGGGTCAAGTAATATGAAGGAAGAAGAAATAAGTCAAGTACATAATATACATTTTCAATACAGGAGCAATCTGTGAGTTTACAAGTTGAAAATATCTGCTGAGAATCAAGTAAAATTGAATAGATTGCATATTTTAACAGATCTAAGAATGTGGTAAAGAGAAGGCTGAATGCCCAGAGTCATAACAAATATTAAGGAAAGAGAGAGAGAAATGACAGATTGCCTACAAAGAACCAACAACATCATCTGGCACCAACAGATACAGGGAGTTCCTGCCTTTCAGCTGGGTTCTGTTCTGACCCCAGAGCCTCCATTCTGACAAAGCCAGTTCAGACAAAAATGGATCATCTTTTTTTTTCTCCCAAGTCTTCAGTAGTATTGCTTTTTATTATAAATATGTTTATAAATTTAATCTTTTGTCCTTTAAGCTTGAAAGTATTACATAAGAGCTTACAAAGAACAGCATCAACAAATTAAGGGCTGAAACACTGTAGGTACACATATTACTAATGATACATTGAACGAAAAACATAACGAAAAACATATGGCTGTAGATGCAGTTTGTTGTGACTTGAATGCATTTTAAGCCAGAGATCAGCTGTACATGGAAACAGAATTAAAGGAACCTCTCATGAACACTTTCAAAAGTGCTTTTACTTGCAAGGCATCAATGTACTAGATGAAAAAATCAAAGAAAAAGGGCTACAAAGGGGGGAAATGTGGAATAGAAACAAGCAGTCTAAGGGAGACTATAATCAAGTATTTAAATTTCATCAGAGGATGTACTCTGAAACTAAAAGGAAATAATATTTATTCAATATGGAATCAATTTTGGTCAGTGTTTGGACTCCAAAAGAAAAATTTTTTGAACTTGGATTTAAGCAGTCAAGTTTTAAATATAACACACAGTAAAACCCACTTGAGGCTGAGCCCCAGTGATGTAGTGGTTGAGTGTGGGACTGCGGCCCACTGACTTGGCAGTTCAAATCCAGCAGCAGCTCTCCAGGAGCTAGGCTGGGTAACTCCCACGACCACCAGAGGGCAGTGATGACCCCCAAAATAAACACACAAACAAACACACTTGCATGTAAAACTAATATTCCATTTCAACCTACCTTTGATGTCCCTTTAGTAGAAAAATATAAACCAGATCTTCTTAAAAGGAAGTAAATCTTTTTCCAGGACTTCTTTCCTTGTTCTTTTGCATGTAAGAAGCCATGGATTTCAGGATATGTGCTTGAACTGAGAAACATCTGATAGAAAAATTAGACATTTTGATACTGTTAATAAATAATGGACATGGTAGCCTTAACAAAATGTTAAGATTTCAAATATGAACATGTAAATTCTGACAGCAGTGAAACCAATTACATGATCAAAGAACAAGTTGGCTCTCAAGCAACACAAGTCCACTGACTCACAACTTGTTTAGAAAACCTGAGTGAGGGAAATGACCTCGGCATGAACAGTTAGCCTCACCTGCAACTCTGACATCATAGTCAAAAGCAATCTCTTATGGTTTGGTGTATTATTTCATCGTGTTTAGTGCAATAGCATAACTTATGGAACCTTGCACACTTTTCCAAAACCCTTTTTAAATTCTGTTAAAACTACAGCTAATATGTGGGTACCATGTGCAACACACACGCAGATATATAACATGGGTGAATTGATGATTTAGGTTTTCGGTAAGATTCTAATATGAGCAGACTATTATTAGTAGTTAAGTTTTAGGGAATCAAGAATCCTATGAGAAATTTTAACTACACAGGGTAGGAGGTCAGCCACCCCAATGCCTATGTTTTGCAATGGTCAGCTGTGTATACATAAGACAAAATGATAAGTCAGATAGTCTTTTAAAAAAGAGAGGCAAGTTCCAAACAAAAATGTGGTCACAAAATATACTTAAGTAATCAGAACTTGGACAATAAGGAAAATTATAAGCCCTATGAAGATCCATTGAAAAAAAATTTGGAAATTATCTACAGTTGAAATTATAATAGCATCATTTGGGAATAATGTAAACCAAAATCTTGATGTCAGTTGTTCAAAGAGAAGTGAAGCCAAGTTTTTCTCTCCTCGAGCAGAACACGGGAACAATCTGTTCCTTGCGGTCTACGGCTCTCAACTGTGGATAGCTATGGCAAGTTGCAGTTTCCAAAGAAAACTGCAACAATATTTGTCCCACTGCACGGGCTCCTCTGCCATATGGCCCCGTGTCACAGAACCAACAAGAACGGGGTCAGCCTCTCCATCCAATTGTATCTGAGTGAGGCTATCACTGCTCTAAAGGAAGGTGGTGGACTTAACACTCCTCTACCAGTTCTTGAAGAAAGCAGTCACCAGCCTGGTGACTTCAACTTCTTGACTTTTGGAAGTCTACCTGCCCCATAAAAGAAATGTGACTCCCAAGACTACCATGTGGTAGAAGCTCAAGCCAACGGGAAAGGCCCTGGAGGTAGAAAAAATTATGTAGATGGTGAGAGATCAAAAAACACTGTAACACCAGACATGGAGCAAAGCAGGGCTTCTTGGAAAGTTGGGGTCCATGCAGAGCCCAAGTCCATGTACATCAAGCTCACCTGCCTCTTCCCAAATTTCTAATGCACAAAATTTGCTAGCAAACCGTGAGGAAGGATTTTAGGCCATTACATTTAGGAATCGCTTGTTACACAGTAATAATGAACTGAGACAGTAGGCATGTGCTAGTCAGGAAACAAGAGGGAACAGGAACAGCTCTGAGTGGCTGTGCTCTGCTTCCTTAATGAGATGGTGGAAATGCATTAGTGCCTCATTAAAAGAAGAAACCAGAAACCCTCTGAATAAACAAATGCAAAATGGAAAAACCGAGAGGAAGAGAAACTATCCGCTAAAACAATAACATTTTAAAAGCTACTCTGGGGAAATGCTGAGAGTAGATACATTTTTTGTTTTGTTTTGTTTTTCAGTATAAAATGATTAAAAAAATTTAATGTAATGATCCACAGATATTAATTAATTGACATGCAAAACAGGCTAGTAGGAATTTTTTTTAGTTTGAGTGCTTTCCAAGTTATTAAATCAAGCCAATTAAATTTTAAAAGGAGAGTCAAAGAGGTCGCACTAGAAAGAAGAGAAATCTTTTAAAAATTGAAAACATTGCCTCAGTGGAGAGAAGAGGTCAGGGGCATATGCAGGGCTATCGGATTCCAAAGTCTATGATTTTCCTTGTTTTTTATCATTTAACATAAAAGTACTATCTGTATAATAGAGGAGAATTTTAAGAAGGAGGAGGAAGGAAAAAGCCAACCTACCATCCTGTCTTAACATAGTTACTGAAGCCTTCAGAGAGCTGAAGACTGGGGTGGGGAGGTGGGGTTGGGGGGTCCAAGATGCCATGATCCCCACCGCCACCATCACCATTCACCCACCCACCCACCCACAGAGATATTCCACCAACTGCTATTTTCCATCAGTTTTGAGAAAAATCTCTTGAGACTAATCATGTTTCTAAAATATTCTGATATGCTAGAATACAATATAACCTATTAAAAAGCTCATATAAAACAAACCTTTGATAGACATGCCTACCCAATATTTTAAAAGGCATTAACTATCGCAGAAATATTAAAAGTTTTCTTCATTAAAGATCACAGAATGGTGAAAAGGTTTGGAGAGGCCCAGGGCTTCGTTCCAACACCCACTGTTAAGAAGACATTGTTTAACATTAGCTTATTAACAACCACCACAGATCTTTTGATATGAAATTGAGCTAAATTTCTTTTTGAAAAAATAGCTAAGGTCATTTGCTGATTGTAATGAAAATGTCTCAGAAAATAATGACTCCAAGCCAATCCCGGTTAGGAAGAAATGAACCTAAGTGACACTAAATCAAGATGATTAATTAGGTAACTGGTATTCTTAATTCAGTGAAGAAAACTTCACAATTCTATGCAAGTATTTTCATCAGAACTGTGACACAAATGTAAAATTAAATTAGAGATTTCTTCTTTCATGCACTTAATTGCTAAATGTTTTATCAAAAATAGGATCCAGTGAAATGAGTATAAAACAAACACCAGGTAATTAATAGTAAAATGTCTACAATTCATTGAGAACTCTCATTTTTGCAAATGAAAAAATCTTTAAGCAAAGCTCTACTAATTTCCTTTCGTGGTACACATTTTTAAATGTTTATAATCCTTAGAACATTGGCCACAATTAACAATAACCTTGTTTTTTTGTGCTTTTTAAAGCCTCCATCATTGTGGAATCTATTTAGGCGCAAAGCTATACATATGAGACATTGTTAGACGGGGGTTATTGATTTCAGGCATTCGTTCCTCAGATTTTTGTTTTTGTTTCCTTGGTAGTTTTACCTTCAAGGAAAACTCACCATCCATAGGATAACATTTCAGAATCAGAGTATGTAAAAATAAGGATCCCTTCATTTCTGCTACATAGTGAATAAAACAGATATTGTACCTGCAAAATCTGTGTGGGGGATATTTCACCATTGGTTTCAGTTGCAAAAGACACCATATGCTCTGGAAAAAAATACTGACAAAAAGATTCACGTTAAGTTACCCCATACCCAAGCTAGTAAAAGGTTCAGTTACAGATAATAAAGTCGTGCAAAGCAAAAACGTCTTCCAATCAATGTGTTTAAACCAGTGTGCCTCAAAGTCAACCAAAGTACTTTTGAAAATACAAACTTCTGCACTCTTAGGAGACAGTGTTCACGAGAAGCTCTAGAGCAGCATCTAAGAAAGGCCAACACCCCAGACGATGCCGTGCTCCCTGTCCTGAGCGCCTAACACCGCCCAGACTGGCAAGACACTTGCCCCCTCCTCTTAGTAAGTATGCCCAAAGACACAACCAGAAAGTGGGAGGGAGGGGCAAGAAATTAACCTGGGGCCAAGGTCCTGGAAGCCCCGTCCTATTTTCTACTTTCCACTTTGCAAACTTGTCTGAGTCTAAAAATGGCCCAGAGCCATTAGTTAGATAGGAATTCCCATGCCCTTTCTAGTCTCTGTAACCCAGCAGTCTCGGGGTGCTCCTGGAGTCTATCTTTTTAATGAGTATTCCATCCTTTCTGCTACCTCCAGTAATGTTCAGTATAAGAAAAGTTTGGAAAAACATATCCTACTATACCTTTTCTGGGACAGCGTTTTCCAATACCAGTCTATGGATATTTAAATTGTGTGGAGCGTCCCTGTGCATCGCAGGAGAGTGAGTAGCGTCCCCTACTTCCAGCCACTAGTGCCACCACCCGTTCAAATAACCGAGAACGTCTGCAGACATGCCGACTGCTAAATTGACTGTGTCCGGTTGAGAACAACTGTTCTAGGTCTATAAAATGAATGCCCAGCCTTATTTAAATAACAAACGAGCATGCATCTCTATTTCTTTCAGCGTGACTTTTAACTGCTTGTATTTAATAAAGATTTACAAGAAAGAAAGCACTTTCCCTTCCAATTCTAATTCTATTTAATTTTCATTAGAATGCTTTTTTATATTTTGTCAAAGATCATCTGTTATGGTTCTATTAGCCAGTTAAAATGAAAGAGAACATAAGGGGTCTTTCAGGGTTTGAAAATACTCTATTATGGTGTGTATCATATAGTTTTCATAAAGGATCATTTCAATCCAATTATCCCAACTTAGTGCAAAAATATGCTACAGCTGCGGAGACAAGAACAATTTAAAATAATGAGCCCAGAGGCTATTCTGACTTCTCCACATCCCCAGTCTTCATTAGAATGTGACAGACATTTATTTTCTTTTAAAGAGAACCACAATGAAAGTGGTATTTACCAGATAATGCACCGGTCCTTATCTCATTTTGACTTCGCTCAGTAATTATTGCAATGAAAACACAATCATTTGGAACAACAAGCTTCGTGTCAGTCTTAAATTTCTGGCCAAGTTACAATGCACAACAATTGCCAATTTGCTTTTACTTTAGAAGGTTTTACATTTACACTTCCTAAACTGAAAAGTAGTAAGTATGGTATTTTTGTAATATTTCCAAATTTAATAAACCATTCTTCAAATCAAATACCTAACCGTTTTCTTTTACTTCAAAATGGAACAAAAGTGAGGGATAGCTCTACCAACTAGGTTCCTTAGTATTTCTAAATTTTATAATTTTTCAAAAAGATTTTGCAAGCATTATTAAAAATATTTCTTCTGTAGCTGAACTTCTCAGAATGATGCTATGAATAGTCTTAGAGAAGACTCATGACTATAATTTAAATATCAGACAACTTATGTACAATTTGCCAGATAAAGAATGACAGAGAAGCACCTCACTTCTCCAAAAAAAACTTAGAGAAATCTAATTGATATTTTTTCTCTATAATCATTGCTGGGAATTTCACTTACCATTGGGTTTTTAAAGAATTCATATTTGGCATAATTTTTTCTAAAGTATAACTTATTCTCTTCTTCCATTCCCCAATTAGATAGCACTTCAATCACTAGTTCATGGTCTTCTATTGTTCTTTCTGTAAAGAATGTTTAATGAACATGTCATAGATCCATAGGTAGATAGATGTATGTATATATTTACACATATACAACTATATACATATAAAATATTAAGCATGTATCCTTATTAAATGGATCAATCTCAACTCACTACTGAAATAGCAAGACTAATGAAATTTCTCATTGAGGTTAAATTAGTAATGCTGATTTTAACAGTAAACCAACTATAACTCCAAAAAAGGAGTAAAAGATCACAATGCACTTTTTTATTAATTGCTATTACTGTCCCATAGAGCATATTTCATCCCATATTGACCTAGTTATCATAGTAACAGAGACATGCTCCCTATTGGATTGTCTAGGTTACAATCTTGATGAGAATGCATTGCTTGGTTTTTTACCCTTCGAGTCACTGGTTGGTTTCAAACTATCTACTTTTCAGCCAAGCACTGAACCTTTAGGCAACAGGATGCCTTCACTAATTCTTTGTCTCCTTTTATTGCTTTGTAACTTAAAATTTTGATAAACTTGCAAACATGCATTAAGAAAGCTATACTCATCATGTTGCCAAAAATAATACTATGATTTCAACATGGAAGAATTCAACACAGTAAAGAGGGAGAATTTAGACAGGTTCAGACAGGCTATGTAATCTGTAAAGTTAAGAAAAATTAAAAGAAATGCTAAAAGTTACATATATTTTTAATTAAAAATCATTTTATTAGGGGCTCGTACATCATTCTTCCAATACATAAATAAACAAACTGTGGCAAGCACCCTCGCATGTCCGCTGCTGTCATCATTCTCCAAACATCCGCCCTTTCCCCCAGCCCCTGGTGTCTGTCGGTTCCTCCAACCCTTCCCCTGTTCCCCTGCTCTCCCTCCCCCATCGACCCTCAATACTTTATAAATTATTATTATTCTGTCATATCTTACACTGTCCGATACCACCCTCAACCCACTCCCCCATGCCCATCCTCCAGACAGGTCATATGTAGATCCTTGCAGTTGTTTCCATCTCTCTACCCCACCTTCTCTCCACCCATCCAGTAGTTCCAATCTAACCACCGACCCAAGGGAGCTCATCCATCCTGATTTCCCCATATCTCCAGCCCCCCTCTCCACTAGTGTACCTTCTCCAGTCCATCCGGATGTGCAAGGTAGAGTTGGGATCATGATGGTTGGGGGGTAGGGAGACCTCAGGAAGTAGAGGAAACTTTTTTTTAAGGCAAGCAAATATGAATTTTTAAGAAACCTAATTTTTCATGGTACTTCACACTTCTAAAAATAAATTGAGGATAATGTAGTTAATATAGATTATGAAAATAATTAGGTAGGGTAAAAAAATAGGAAAATCACTTAGGTAAAGTGCAGCAGTTTTAGAGAAGCAAACAATATATAAAATTGCTATATTAGTAGGAAGTTGTGATGTTCATAACTTGAAAATATCCCAAATGTTAATCTTGAAAATGACTCAATGACTAGAAGCCAGGTTCAAAGAGTACATATTGCCTGTATAGGATTCAGTGTACATAAGACTGGAATAGGCAAATGAGACTATGCTGTTGGACACCAGTATATCAGTGACAGAGAATGAGGGGTTACAAGAGAGTGCCCTGAGCTATGAGTCACAGTCTGCTTCTTCATCCGGTTCTTGGTCGCTTGGGTATATGCGATAGCTGTGATTTCATCAATGATGTCCACATATGAATTGTCTACTTACTTCAATAGAAGCTTGAAAACAATTGTACAATTAATGCTAATCAGGAAATGGAAAAGACAAATAAAGCATACAAAGCCCTTTGGGGGGAGGATGTAAAAATTCTCTGTTTCAGATGCTTCAAGGACCTTTTTGAAAAGAATCTGTGTCTCTGAAATTCAATACTCAGTAGTGATCTGTGACCTACAACAGCCGGACCCTTGAGAGTAATGTCATACTTACATAGACGCTTATTCATCTGAAAGGAAGTTCTTGTAAGTGTGTTCAATGAATATGGATGAGCTAAGAGCTAAGTGTATATCAACACTTGCGGTTCTGTTTCTAACTCAGATTGCTCCTTTTCATTCTCAATAACTGGCTCCCACTGCATCTTCTTCCTATGAAGACTCAGTCTTTGGCTCAACTCTTTCTTCTTTTTACCTTTTCAAAAGTAATTATCCTAACTCCAGCTAAAATCTTAGGTTCAAGTTCAACTGTTTCTTTCTTTCCTCTTCAAAATTCCTTTTCATTCTAAAAGTCCCTCTGTCTATTGCTGTTAGGGTCAAATTGGTGACTTCTCAAGTAAAGGTAGAACCGAAGGTAGAAACTTACCTGTGCATCTGCCTCTACCTCTATTCCAGATCTGTCTCCTCTCAGTATCTCTAACCCACTGCTATCTCCCAATGTAGATCATTACTTCATACAGCATCAATCCATGTTCAGGCATCAAGCTCCTTATTATTTCAACCCAACCTGAACAGTAATGGCAGAACAAATAAACTATCATTTTTATCAGTGTCACTCAGCTAAAAGAAAGCTCTTCTACTTCTTACCTGTTATGAGTTAAATCCAAACTTACAGTCTGAAAGATACCATTTCATTGATTCACACATTCAACATCTCTACACAAAGCCTGTGAATGTGCTGCCGTGGTCAGTGGTCATGGATTGAATTCTGATTTCTGGTTACCCCGTTTGGTGGAGCAGAGCAGCTCTGTTGAGTTTTCAGGGGGATGACCTTTCACCAAGACCTATTTTCTGAGGCACTATTGAGTGGATTCAAATCATCAACCTTTTGCTAAGTAGTTAAGCCCTGACCTAATTAACTGTGTCACTTGGGAGTTGGTAACATTTACTTAGGGGCTAGAAATGTTTTAGTGGACAAGACAGTCAAAACTTCCCGCGTTCGTGGAACTGATATCCAGGTTAGGAGGAAACAAAATGTAAACCTTAAAAGGAGCAAGAGACACTATAGGATGGGAATAGCAGGGAAGAGAGAGTGTGTGCTGGGAGTATAAGGGAAATCAATCTATTTTCAATAGCCTGCTAGGGAAGGTCTCAATGAGAAAGTAATGTTTTAACAATGCCTCAAAGGAGAGGAAGGCATGAGCCAAGTGGCTACCAAGAGGAAGGTCGAGAAGATACTAGATACTAGATAAGAACCAACCTAGCATGTTTGAAGTACAGCAAGAACATCAATGTGGCTGAAGCTGAATGAGCAAAACAGACCAGACCCAAACCAGTGTATCGGTAGACCTGAGAGCTTAGAAAAGTGCTGGTAATGAGCTGAAGGGTCATATGAAGGTGCCTTGAAAAGCTCATGGGGAAAAAAATCCATTATCTTTTAATTCAATTTTTCTGAGAACTTTTTGAAGCTCTCCTTTAGAGTGCCTTTCTGTTGATTATTTCCTCTCTGATTCATACGTAAAGTTCAGAGCAAGAACTTTGACTTCTCTTCTAAGGTGGTTGAGAAGTCATTTTATGCAGAGTTACACGAAGTGGCTTATCTTTTTATTTAGTAAGACTGGCTGTTAAATGCAGACATGGTTTTAAAAGGCTAAAATTAAAGTAGGAAGGCCAGTTTATTGAGCTAATGCAATTAGCCAAGGCAGAAGTAATGAGGCTTGGTCTGCAACAGTCACAATTGACATGATAAAATGTAAAGAGATCTTGGAAATATCTTTAAGGCAGAGCCAAATCAGTATTTGCTAATAAAATGGATGTGGACTAAAACCAAGAAAAGAACCACAGAAGACAACAAAGTTCTTGGCCTAAGCACTAGGAAGGCTTACGTTCCCATTGAAGAGGCAAGAGATCCAGTGATCATGAAGATGCTGGCTGGGAAAGTGCATCCCTACCCTCCTGTATATCCTTCCTGCTGCCTCCTTCTCATAGCCCCAGTGGTCTTTTCAAGTTTCTGAGACATGGGTATAAATGACTAAACCTGTGTACATCCTATACAATGAATCAATATACTTTATAACTGTTGTAGTGGGGGTGGGGGGGAGAATCATGCTATTCACAAAGGTGCATGGTCTTTTGCCAACCTGTGCTTTTTTGTGCGTATTTCCTGTCATCTACCTCTAAGAGCAGCATGCAATTGTCCGCAAGATGCATCATCAAGAAAGAAAGAAAGTGGCAGAGGGGCATATTCTTGGCTTTTCAGGCACACGGTTTATGTTATGAATTGATGTCAGATGCAACTGCTAAAACTGACTCAGGGCTAGTCAATCCTGCATTGCTTGGAGCCACTATCTACCAGGAAAGGAGATCGTGCTAAGGGACTAGAGAGGGATTGGAGTGGAGAGTGAGAAGGTATTAGATAGCATGTGGATGATATAGTTTCCAAGGGCCTCACATCTTGTCCCTCTCCAGATCTAGAACTTCTTTGTAATGAAGAGATGACAAAAATAGGTGAATTCAAGCAGGAATGTTCCAATCAGAGTGTGGCCTTAGGAGATCTATCATTTCTCATTTACATAGAAACCTTGTATCCTACGTGGTAGAGAAGCAATAATTGAGTATAACCTCCAGCAGATGAATCCATGGCACCTACAGTACTTCATTTCTGAAAGAACATGGGCAGTTTAGGAGAGGGCCATGAACAGAAGGGCCTTTGTAATAAATACTCGATAACACAGGCAATTAACTTAAAAAGTAGTATGAGTTTCCTCAACAATATGAAGAAAAAGTTAATCAACAATTGCATGAATAGGCATCAAAGAACAAAAATTCATATCACTGTGAATAAGGGGGAGTGCGGAGTGGAGAACCAAAACTCATCTGTAGGCAACTGGACATTCCTTTACAGAAGGGTCACAGGGAGGAGATGAGCCAGTCAGGGTATAGAACAGTACCAATGAAGCATACAGTTTTTCTGTAGTTCATTAATACTCCCACCCACTATCATGATCCCAATTCTACCTTACAAATTTGGCTAGACCAGAGCATGTACATTGGTACAGATTAGAGCTGGAAACACAGGGTATCCAGGACAGATAAACCCTTGAGAACCAATAAAGAGAGTAGAGATACCAGGAGGGTTAGGGGAAGGTGGAGGGGAAAGAGTGGGAACCGATCACAAGGCTCTACATATAACCCCCTCTCTAATGGAATGGACTACAGAAATATGGGAGAAGAGAGACATCGGACAGTGTAAAGCATGACAAAATAATAATTTATAAATTGTCAAGGTTTCATGACGGAGGAGGGATTGGGGAGGGAAGGGAAAAATGAGAAGCTGATACCAAGGGCTGAAGTAGAAAGAAAATATTTTGAGAATGATGTTGGCAACAAATGTACAAATGCACCTGACACAATGGATGGATGTATGGATTGTGATAAGAGCTACTTGAGCCCCCAATATAAAGATAAAGAATTGCAGAAGTATTCCTCTTGAGACTGACATGATTGATTAATGTTTGGGGAGAATGAAGAAAGTCTGTGTCCAGATCTTCAATTGAGAACATTGAAAATCTGAACTCACAGAAGTTGAACCCATAATGTACCCCAGTAAGACTGAGAACCCAGAAAGCAAATATATAATGGAAGATTAAAGAGTTTGTTGCTAAGCAGACAGGGCACCAAGAGACAGAAGTAATAATAATAAAGTTATAGAAACGAAGGAAGTAACATTTCTGCATGCCTTCCCAGGGCGGTGTTTAATTCTTAAATAACTGTTAGTAGTTGAATTATGCTCCCCAGAGGGAGCAGGTCCTAGTAGCCAATAAAGGCTACCTTGTTGGGCAAAGACTTTACACATGTGAGTAAGTTAAGGGCTTTGAGAAGCTCCTGAATCTTCCCAGGGGCCATGAAGGGAATCACAATTGACCGACAACAGATCAGCAGAGGAAGATTTAACACCGGTAAGAGAAGGCAGTGTGACCACAAAGGCAGACATTAAAGTGATGCAGCTGCAGGTGCAGGAAAGCTAGAAGCTACCAGGAGACCGAACAGCAAGGGACAGAGGCCACCCTAATTCCTTCTGCCCAGTGAAAATGGTTTTGGACATCCAGCCTTCATAAGCCAGTGAATAAACGGATTGCTTTAAGCCATCAAGTTTGTGGTAGTTTTTTGCAGCAAGAATAGGAAATAAACAAAATGGTTAGTTATCTTACAGATTAGCTAACTTACAGATAATAAGAGTGAGGTTCACAATAGCTAATCTGGCAACATAGAGGGAAAAAAAGCTTGCAAACGTATCATAATAAATGAAGAAACTATTTTAATGTTCAAGACTTACATTTAATTAGATTGACAATAAACACCCATAGAAGCAGCAGTCAATAAATTAAATGGCATATTTCACTGGGCAAATATACTGCAAAAGATCTCTTTATCAGTGCTAAAAAGCAAAGATGTCACTTTGAAGATGTGCCCAACTTAAGCCATAACATTTTCAATGGCCTCATAGGCATATGAAAGCAAGACAATGAGTATAGACATTGAAGAATTGAAGTCTTTGCATGATAGCATTGGCAAAAATCACTGAATAGCTCACAGAGGATAAGCACAATAAATATCTCTTGGGAAAAGTACAGCCAGAGCACTCCTGAGAAGAAAGAACAGTGCGACTCTGTCTCACAGATTTTGGACATGTTATCAAGAGAGGCCAGTCTCTGGAAAAGGGCATCATTCTTCATAAAACAGAGGTCAGTTAAAAATCAAAAGAGAAACACCCTCAATGTAATGGACACAATGGCTTCAACAATGGGCTCTACCCTACCTACCATTGTGAGCATGGTGCAGGACCAAGCCGCATCTATACTGTTATACATTGGGACAACCACTCAACAGGACATGACAACAAGAGCTGCCCAGAATAGGAAGGACTGTCACATGCCCACCCTCTGGGCATCACTCTGCTGTCACTGCAGTTCCCACCTGCAGGTGAGCCCTCGCCCTTTCCTGCTCATTAATCTCTGTATCCTATAAAACCAATTGTCTCCATCCAGTCATGTTTCAGTTGCCTCAAAACCTTTTATTTATGAAATATATGCCATAAATATTTTCAACTAAAAATGAACCACCAAAGTTTGAATGAAAGAAAATGGCATAAAGGGAAATAACTAAAATTAAATCAACTGTACCCTCTTCTGCAAGCCAGTTTCATTTGAAACTGAATTGTATGAAGCAAAAAGGGGGAAAAATTAAGGGTGTGAAAATTAAGGTGCATCTGAACAGCTGTGATAACTTCATTAGGAAAGGCAAATGAGTGTCATTCTTGTAATGGTCTAACGTGTGTCATTACCAGAGAAGCAGCGGTCCAGTAAGGAGTTTTACTGACTATCTGCAAACAAAAGGTGAAATATGTATTGACAAGTTTACAGAATGATAATACCAAATAATGTTTAAATAATGAAAACAAGCATCAGGGGAATGTTCTGGCAACGTGAAGGAGGAAAACACATTCAAATGGAAGAGAAAACTTCAAATTCTTTCAAAGATTTCTACTAAATAGTCAACTACCATGTACAAAAAGCAGAGAAATGAAGTCTTTACAGACCCAGTGCTGCAGAGTGCTCTTCTACTTAGACTGGCCTAGTTATATCACTCCAACTTCTTTATGATAGAGTCATTTATCCCCTCAAAAATAGCATTATATTCATTGTTATTTTAAAGGTACACATCAACCCAACTTGGATGCACTGTTATATATATATATATATATATATATATATATATATATATATATATATCATTCTTCCACACAGCCTCAGTAAGAGATGATGCAAAAGTAACCTGAATTACCCTGGAAAGAATAATTGATTATCAACTACCACCATATTTTCACGCAAATAGCATGCGTTGTACATTTTTGCCAACTGCAGAGTCCCTCAACGCTATTAATAATGCTCTTCCACATATGATACGGACAGCACATTATTAATGTGGGAGTGTTGCTTTTGAAAAACATATGGCAATAACATCTTGCAGGATATTGGTGTTAGTTTTTTCATTGCAGTTATCTAACTGAAGTAGGACCTTAGAGGAGAGAAAGTTAAGCGTTAAGACACAAGCTTCCCAGATGAGCTACGTAGAGAGGAAAAGGAAAATGCTTTCAGGGAGATGAACGATTCCTGAGGAGCCACTTTTTCTGGCTCTAGTCCAGCCATGAGGTAACACTAAGATGTGAGAAAATCAGATAGAGTGTGTGTGGAAGAATTAAACACGAGACCCTACTGACTCCCGATAAACTGTTTCCAGGCTCCTCTATCAGTGAGTTGATTCTGGTTCATAGTGGCCCTATAAGGCTCTGTCTATAAGGCCTTATAGGGCCTATGTGTTTCCAGGACTGTTACTATGGAAGCAAATAGCCTCATCTTTCTCCAGAGGAGCAGTGAGTGGTCTCAACGGCTGACCCTGCACTCAGCAGCCCACAGGCATAAGAAAGGCAAACAGATTTTAACTAATGATGATCGTCCTAAGTAACTGCCCTTATTGAATTAAAGTAGAAAAAGCAAACATATTCTTTCTAGAACTAGGGGCCCTTTGCATTTACCATTTGAGAAATGATCTGAGGCAGTTTCCCAACCATTCATTATGAGTACTTAAAACTCATGATTATTTTGAAGACCTTATATAAGTAAATTCAAACATTCATCTAAAATACCTTAGACATATTATTGAAACTTTACTAATTCCTGTCTATTTAGAAAATCAACAACAACATCATTCTGGAAACATTTTTCTGGCACTAGAGCTGATTTATCAGAGTTAGGCACCTCTTCTCTGTGGGGTCATAGGAGAAAAAAAACACAAAGAAAAAAAAGGAAGGAAGCCATCTCTAATCATTTCAAAGCAGTTCTATCCAAAAAGAATGAGAGAGAAAAGGAGACATCAAAAGCAGCTATAAAAGGGGGGGGGGGAAGCAATCTATATTTTAAAACAAAAACAAGAATTTCACATTGCTTAAGGTTTTATTTTTGCTTTTGATATGTTCCCTGGGGTCTCATGGCAATAGAGTGAGATATTTCCAAATAATGATAACAAGGTCTAACTCTAATTTTCAAAAGTTTTTTTTTTGAAAAGAAGAGGAAGAAGGGGAAGGGAAGAAAAAGGAAGAAGTTTCTTCTAAAACTGTTGATTTAACTTCAAAGCCTTTTTAAAAACCTCAATCCTCCAAGAATGGAAAGTGTTCACCTGTGACCTTCTGCAGGATTTCTTCGCTGAATCCACTGAGACTACAGTGTGGAGCTCAAATAGAAATCTGAGTCCCACTCTTCTCATCCCTTGATAAGAGAAGAAACAAAAGTGGCTTTTACCTCTAATTCACCCGAAAAACAATTCTTTGTATACCTTTGTTACAGGAAACTCCAGGAGACAAATGGTCCTTGTACTTCTCTGTGCTTCGTAGAAACGACACACATTTTGTCAGTCTTATTTTCAGATAAAAATGAACAACCTCCGATCAAGCAAAATAAAAACTAGAGAAGCAAAGAATGAAACAGGGCTCAATTTCTAAAAGGTTCTTTAACCTAAGAAACTACTTAATATAGGCAAGAGTCCCTGGGAAATTGCCACCACCAGAGTCAGCTCCCCAAGTGCAATAATGGGAAAATCCTGACACACCTCAGTGTGAGATCTGTCGAGGCCTTGCAGTTGATTCTTCGACAAATTGAAACAGTCCTCATCTGAACCCAGACCTTGACAATCACATGTAGTCAAAGTAAGTCTGACTTTTCCCACAAAGAGTTTGCATATTATATTATTTCAAGCTGATGAGTTAATCACCTGAAGAGTGTACTGCCAGATTCCATAAATCCTCGTCTACGCTATAGACTAGGTAAAATTCCATCTGGGAATAGTGGGATTCCTATGGTTTCTTTTCTGAGCTTCTTCCATCTTCTATGCCTACAACACTAATAATTCATCCCTTAAATTGTGGGATACAAATACCTTGCCGCTTACTGAAATTCAGTTCAAATTTTATTTGTTCTAGATCTTAGGGCATAAAAATTAATATGTGCAAGAGGTCCTGGTCCTCTGAGGATTATAGTTTAATTATTTTCATAAAATGGTCACCATGAACACAGCTGCAGGGAAGGTTACAGCAGCACAGTAGAGAGGTAAGTGGCCTCAACAGAAGCTTCAAGAAGATGAGAAAAGAAGTCTTTAAAAGTTCTTCAAAGTTTGTCACTTTTTTGTATACCACACTATCACCTTTTCATTAATGAAAATCAAAAAAGCATAGTAACCTAAGAGACAATTACCACTACCCTGAACTTCTCAAAAACTCATTGGCATTGTGTTAATTCCAACTCATAGGGACCCTTTAACTAACCAGGAATAAGCACTCAGTATTTTAATAACCTCTCTCTCCTGTTTTTCTCTTAGTCTGAGTGTATGGATGTGTTTCCCCACATTTCAGTAATATAGGCATTCATTCAATCACCATTATATCTAATTGTGATGTATATAAATGTATCATTATCAATGCTGAATTTCATACACATGGTCCATAAGGGGAGGAGGTTGGGTAGAATTACATCTCA
Source organism: Nesogale talazaci (assembly GCA_004026705.1). NCBI lineage: Eukaryota > Metazoa > Chordata > Mammalia > Afrosoricida > Tenrecidae > Nesogale > Nesogale talazaci. The sequence continues at coordinate 21,217 of PVJH01004728.1, read as the reverse complement.
CAGATCTACCATGATTTATAACATTCCATTATTTTTATGCCTCATGTTTTGCTTTTCTAGTCAATTGATAGTACAATTAGTACTGATTTGAAGAGCTTTGCAATCTAATCCGTTCCAAATTTGCTTTTTCCCATACCCACCTATGATATTGTGTCAGTCTGGGTGGACTAGGGGAACAAATTCATAGACATGCATACGGATATAAGGAAAAGGTTTATATACAAGAGGAATGGGATATATGTCTGATATTAACCCATATACCCGATATCAGTCTATAATGTCTCCTTCCAATTCACGAAGTCACAGGTCAGTGGGTGCAGAATCCCCGCGCTGGCAGGGGTCTCCCCATGGCTCCTCGCTTCCAGGGCTCAGGGTTCATCAACAGCATCCAGTGGTGGTAGAAGCAACTCATCGCTGGCCGGGGTCTCCATGTAGCCTCTCCAGCTTCAGAGGTCTGGCTCCATCAGGGCAAAGCCGTGAGACATCTTCTCTAGCTCCTCAGACGCTGCCATCCTGTCTTGTCCGTGATTCACTGTCTCTGAGACTAACTCCCAACAACAACTGGGGAAGATCGCTTCTCATCTTCATGAGGGAAATATCGCGAGATTTCCCAAACATATCAGGAGAAAGCCATGCCCACACATAGGCCTCATTGGCTACTCAATGGCTATCTCCAGATTAACAGGCTAGACTCCACTCCTACATCTCAGTCATGAAATTAACATAACCATGTGACTGCCACAGATATTTACTTGTGGGAGCGACTGCTCTTATGACAAAATCTGTGGCTAACAGCACTCAGGCCTCTTGTAACCCTCTGTGGTTCGGGGGATTTGTAGTTTCCTCATGGATGTAGAAAGAGCTTGGGTGGCATAGTGAGTTACACTGTGGTCAAAGGTCTGAAATCACCAGCCAGTCCATGGGAGAAAGATTCGTTTTTCTACACTGGTAAGGATTTTCCATTTCAGAAACCCGGGGGCGGGGGGCGGGGGCGCAATTCAACTCTATCCCATAGACTCGCCGTAAGTCAGAATCAACACCACCGGGGCGAGCTGGGAGTGGGAAGGAACATCTATGTCCAGTAGCATCATGAATGAATGTGGGGTGATGACCATAAAGTCAGGGAAGGAAGGAAGAGGAAGCGTTCTCATCCTGAAAAGAGTTACAACCTTGGGAATCCTAAGGTGCAGCTCTCTTCTTCCCTATGGCCTCACTCGGAATCAGACTGGCAGCAACGACAGTGGAATAAGCAGTGTGTTGTGCATGTATTGGCCCAAAGTAGTGCAAATGGTTAAGCATCCAATCACTAAGTGGATGATTGGCAGTTCAATGCTACCCAGAGGCAGCTCAAAGGAAAGGCTTGGTGTTCGGAGTCTAAAAGACCACACCCTGAAAGTTCTATAGAAGTTATATTCAGAACCACACAAGATCCCTGGAATGGGCATGTCTCAACACCTGGTTTTTTGTTGTTGCTTTTAATGGATACGTGAGAACCAGAGGTGTTAGGAAGTATCCAAATCACCTCAAGGAATGGCTTCGGAGCAACAGATTCCCCCTAGTGATCTCCCACATGGCAGGAAGCAGTTGTGTCTCCACATCTAGTCTCAGGTACAAAGGGGAAGGGGAAGAAGCTGGCAGGGCCTTCCCACTGCTTTCCTCTTCCCGGCCCCAGATTTCTGGCCTTGTTTACCTGTTCACTTGGAAAGTTAGGAAGCTTCTTCTTGCCATTGTTTTCATAGATACTTTCTGGGAAGGCTGAGTGGTTAAAAGTGATTTTCAACTGCCATAAGCAGCGCCTGAGCGATGCCCAGCGGGTTCGGCAGAAGAGTGGGAAGGGATCCTAAGACAGGCAGCTACATGGGCAGGGAGGCCGAGGGGCTGTAACACAGCAGTTCACACCTTTGGGGGCAACGGACAGGCAGGGGCCCAACTTCTCAACTGCGAGCAAAGAGGGATGAAGCACTGATGACATGAGCAGTGCTAGGGCCTGACAAACCCCATGATGAAACTTGGGTTGCAGCGCAAGAACTTTTACACAGAAGAATGAGGTCTTGACTCTGATGGAAAATACCAGTGTGCATGGAGGCCAAGGCGGTCAGTGGAGAGGGAAGAAGCATGCTCAAGGAAGGAGGGGAGGAGAGCTGAACTCAGGTAGCTGGTTGGTAGAAGGCGGCATCTGCTGGGCCTCGAGGTCACTTTGCTGGTGTCATCATCATGGTTTCTGACTCCACGTGCACATACCACTGGGCGCACCATGCCTCTGCTCAGCTCGGGCCAGGTTCACACAGTCCTCTGGACAGAACTGAGCCAAGCGCCCCTTCCTTTGCCAAAGGCTTCGCAAATCGCTCCCGCCGATGATGAGGCTGGTTCTCAAGCAGATGGCTGGTGGGTTAGAAAGAGCCCAGACGGTCAAGCTACAAATCCATTTCAGAAAATCCTCATGCTCCTTTTAAAAGTGACAATAAAAAGGCCGAGCAAATGATCGGCTTCAGCAGGCGGCCGTCAACTCCTCACTGCACGCTGTGTCTGTCATAAGAGAGGGCGTGGGTACACCTGCACACGTGGAAATGGTTTCATGACAAACCTCCAGACGTTCCCTTTACTTATTCAAGCTATTCCTTGATGACATTCACAAGCCTCAGCTGCCCCTGGAGACGGCACTAAAATCTAGTCAATTCCTCCGCCGGCAGAGTCTACAGGTCTGTGCATTCGGTATTGTGTTCATTGCCACTGCCTGATATCACGGCTTCTGTTGAGAATCAGTAAGAAGCAAGACAGACATGGGTCCCTATGGGTGCCTGATGCTTTAAAACTGAAGTCCCCCACTCCACACCTTCTCCTCCTGCAGAATCAAACAGCCTGCAACTACATCTGGTGAACTACAGTGACATCCAGTGGTTATGAGGTAAAACAGGCCAACTGAAAAATTTGGTGTACTCCCTTGTGAGAGAATCAGGAATGTGTATTGGTGACACACTGGCATTTTAGATCCAAGGACTATAAAACTAGAACCTATAACATGACCCAAAATTAGTCCAATCAGAGATTCATAAGGTCCTGGATCTAAACTGCCTTCTATAGTTTATGCTGGTTCATGATCTTCAGCTGCGTATCTTCATAATCACAGACAGAGAAACTGAAGTAATGATAATGGAATCAAAATGCCAGATATAATGTCATATATGTTGCTCATAAATTTAGAATCAAGTCATTTCCAACACTGGCCATCAGCCAAGAGTATCATCGGGAGTAAACTGCTTGGGATCAGTTCAAAACACCAATAAATCCAACACTACCTGGATAAGGTTCCTCTGAAAATGACCTAGGGGCACAAAATGCAATTTTGGAAGTACTGTGGGCACACCCAAAAGCAATGGAAAGTCAGGTGGAGCCACGCCCACCCCAACACCCCTGGCACGTCAGCCTGCCTTCCTGGCAGGAGGAGACATCACTTGCCCAGGGGGGAAACACATACATATGAGAACCTGGCCAAGCCTAGCTTTGCCATTTGACTTCGGACGAGATCCTCCATTGGCTTTGAGCACTCCTGTGTGGAAAGAGCGGGCACACACCTGACAGAGCCGCTGTGAGGCTAAGTCTCAGTGCATCTATCAACACTCACATAACACATCTCACGTGGCACCTTGTGCCTAAGCTACAACATGAATAAAAGCTCTTACACATATGTATTCAAAGTGAAGAACACTAGCAAGTTCTCTTTGCTTTGACACAGAAAGCATCCCTGTAAAAGCTGACTTTTCAGATTCCATTCTGAATGTTGGGCATGCCTCCTAACCTGGGCCATTTGTGGTTGTGTTTTCAGGGATCAGAAGCAACTGTCATGCATCGATTAACAGCAGAGGCTGTTTCTGTGGAACTGCCAAGAGCTGACTCTGGTCATCAGTGAACTCTGGCCCAGGAGAAGACAATTTTCAACCCTACCTTTCCTGAAAACCAGAACGCTTATACCTGTAACATTTCAGGAACTCACCGGCACGGACCCTCCTAACTGTGTACACCAGAGTGAAGGGTTCACCAGGGGCCACACACAGCCGACACACGTGAGAGCTGGCCAAGTCCCAGTCAAGGGAGTCACAGATGTTGCCACTCACAAGCAAAGCAAGCGCCCTTGGTTCTCAAATAATCCTACCTTCAACTTTTACCTGTCTAGTAAGATACTGTGAAAACTAAATCAAATCTCAACCTGTGGGTCACAACTCCTTAGCAAAGTTACAGTTATGAAGTAGCAACAAAAATAATTTCATGGTTGGCAGGAGGGGGGGTCACAACATGAGGAACTGTGTGAAAGGGTAGCAGCATTAGGAAGGTTGAGAACCACAGCTTTAACTCCTACCAGATGACCTTTCCTAGCTTGGTTCTGGTAATGGGGAAAGCTACTGAGGGGACTCACCTGGAAGTGTGAACAAGTTCCCCTGGAGCACACCATCCTCTGTGTATACAATGAGTCCTCTGAGACGTGGGAGGAGGGAAACTCATGACCAGCGAGTGCCCGGAGCAGAGTCCTCTGCACCCATGACTGCAATTCCTGCACAGTGAGTCACCTGGATCCCAGGACAGCTATCCCATCAGAGGAGCAGCAGCAGAACCAGGAGCCGGAGCAAAGGACAGGGTGATGGACTTCCCAACCCATTGAGCAGGGAAAGCTGAGTACTCCTATGAAGGAGGCTGAGTGGTAGAGGGGGAGCTTCTGGGCACTTGAATGCTTGGGGAAACTGGGGTTGCAAACCCACAGAAGCAGAACTGAGTGCTTTTGGTCTCAGGCATCCTGAAGTTCGGTGCCTCCAAGCACTGAATTGGGGGTGAGGGGTGGGGGAGGGATTTCTGCTCCAGGGAGCTTGAGCTGGATACATTAGGGTAGAGGGGAACTTGGGTATCTACTGGTATACACTCGAGTATAAGCCCACCAGAAACACAGCTGAAACACCTAATTTTACCACAAAAACTGCACTAAAAATCTGCTGGAAAACTAGGCTTATGCACAAGTATATCTGGGTAGCAGACTTAAACAAACTTTGTCATGTCTTCTGATAAACAACTATCCAGAGCACTTCCTTCTCTCTGGTATTAATATCTGTTAGCTTTTTTAATAAACCCTTCAGGCAGGGGGAGAATGGGGGGACAAAGTGCAATGATTGACGTATCATGCTCCCCACTCCACCCCAAAGAGGACAAACAACAGGGATGTGAGTGAAAGGAGACAGTGGACGATGCAAGATATGAAAACAATAATTGATCATTTATCAAGGGTTCATGGATGTGGAAGGGTGGGGAGGGAAGAAAAAAAGAGGAGCTGATATCAGGGTTCAATTACAAAAAATGCTTTGAAAATGATGATGGCAGCATATGCACAAATGTGACAGATAAAAGGGATGTATGGATTATTATAAGAATAGTAAGAGCCCCCAATAAAATGATTTAAAAATAAAAAAAAATTCAGTCATGAATTTTGACTGTGGGCTCTGTAGAACCAGTGCAATGAATATTATAACACAGAGAAGTGAAAGAGATGACATTAATTAAGACATCATCAATTCAGCGACACCATGTGAGGAAAATGAGGCTTTCTGATTCAGTAGAAATTCACAGCCCCCAAAACCTCTCACACAGCAGTTCTCCTACCCAACGGGTTCACTCAGTAGAAATGAGCTAGATGAGTAGAGTGAACATCTAAGTCCACTCGGGAGTCTGAGACGCCACTCAATCTGGCCCTGTCCTACAAAGTTCTTTACACCACTCCTCACCTGAATGACTCCTTCCCGAATACCCTGACCTCCTTACCTCTGCACGACAAGCACACTGATCTCCTTACCTCTGTATGGCATGCACACTGGCCTGTCTCCTGCCTGTCAGAGAATTTTACTTGCAATTCCTTCTATCTAGAACAGAAGCCAGGAAACTTGAGACAGAAGAGCCAGTCCTGTCCCTCACAACCATTTAAAAATTACTCGGGAGCCATAAATGTTTACAAATGAGTGAGATTTTCATGATCTGAATAATACCCTTCGGAACTTTTCACTTTTACTTCAGAGCCACAAGGATGTACCAAAAGAGCTGCATCGATGGCTCAAGAGGCCTGATCCAGAGCAATCATCTCCTATTTGACTGAAATCTTGACTCCTCCATTGCTTAAGGCCTTTTCTACAGTCAGTCCTCTCAAAGAGGCCTTCCAGGACCCTGGTCTTAAAAGCACATCTCTCTCTACTCCCCTTCCCCACCTTCCTCAGTTTGTCCTGGGCTGTATTCATCTCTTATCTTTCTTTCTGCAATAGAACACAAACTAGCAGAGGCAGTGATCTCTATTTTGTTCACACTGAACCCCAAAAACCTAGAATACAGGACTGAGGTGATAGAAAGTTAGCACTCAAGAAACATTTGACAGCTTATTGAGGAAGGAAATGGGTAAACGCATAGAGGGGTGTGTGTGTGTGTGTGTGTGTGTGTGTGTAAAATGTGTAAAGTAAAACAAATGAAACATCAAAAATAATAAATGCCTGAGGTGTGTCTTTCAATGAGAAAGCAACAGCAAAACAGAAATAGGAAAATCCCACAGATGAACAGAAAGTAGCTTAATAAAAGTGGATAAATATGAGAAGGATAAAAGATCGAGAATATTCAGGAAAAAACTTTAAATGCTCATAGACTTGCTGTGCAAGTTTTGAGGATCTCGTTGACTTCTTCAAAATAAAGATGTTGGGCTGAGCCCCAGTGGCGTAGTGGTTGAGTGTGGGACTGTGGCCCTCTGGCTTGGCAGTTCAAATCCAGCAGCAGCTCTCCAGGAGTAAGGCTGAGCCTCCCACTACCCACCAGAGGTGATATCCAAAAACAAATAAAAATAAAGATGTTGAGCTGTTTACAGTGAGATAAACTATATTTGTCATAAAAAGTACTCTCTCTCTCAGGATTTAGTTCACTGTAAACTCATTATCCTGGTTATAGGGAGTTCAAGAATGTCTTCTGAGCAATAAGCAGAGATGACCAGCTGGTCTCCAAGGTTGGAGACTGGCTTGTCCTTGTGGTTTGTTTCATTTGTGACACTCCACCGATGATTGGTGTTAAAAGTGGCCATGGTCCAGTCTATTGTACAAGGATATCTGCAAGTATACATTATGTGCACAACAGGGGAGGGAAGGTGGAGCTGTAATTCCTTTGATTCATTCGAGTATGTGTATGGGGAAAATGTTTACTGAATGCTGCTATTAGAGTAAATAAATACTACATGAGTATTCATAAGCTAATACAAGAAACAAAAGCTAACCCAAAAGGCATCCATTGCTACATAGAATGAGGTCTCTCTGTTGTTGCTACATTTCTAGATCAAGAAGAGGAACCTGTGACATCCAACCCATGGTGGATTAGAGTAGGACCCCCATGCATCATGGTTCGACCTTTGAAAGAGATCATCAAGGGTGGAGGGCAACAAAAAACAGAGAGACAAGAAAGCTCTAGTCATACATTTCTCATCAGCTTTCTTTTACTGAAAGAAAAATGTGTGGTACAGCCAGGAGAGGATATTCTTGCATCTTTGATTTTATGTCAGTGTTTTCCAGAAAATAGTCATGAGAAAATATTCTTATATTCCTACTTTATGTCTAACACTTAAATTTGCTACTAAAATTAACTTTCAGCAGCATGTAAACTTCCACATAGAATGAACTGCACTTTTTCTGAAGTGGGAACCCTGCCCAAACTAGAATTTACCACCACCATCCCCACCACAGCTCTGTATTTAAGTTTTTTTACGAAATGAACTTATCACCTTCAAAGTACTTCCCCTTACACAGAATACATTTGTCACATCTGAAATTCCAATTCTTGGAAATATTTCTCAAACTCATCTGTTTGAAGGCTAACAGTACCTCCCTCATTTTTTTTTTCTTTACCTCTTCTACATTGTCAAATCCCCGTCCTTTCATGTCCCTTTCCATTTCTGGGAACGAAAAGACTCATGGAGCAAGGTCAGGTGAGTAAGGTGTGTGGGGCAAGAAAGGGATGCTGTGTTTGACAAAAAAGTGGTACATGGAGATGGCTACATGAGTCGGGGCATTGTCGTGGTAGCAAAACCAGTCCATTGTCTGCCACAAATCAGGCCTTTTTTATTGCAAACTGTTAGGCAATATTTTCAGAACCTCTAAATAGAAAGTTTGATGAACAGTCTGACCTGGTGGAATGAACTCCAAATGCACTATGAATCAACAATTTTGTACATTCAAGAAGTTGACGGATGCCCAGAACAAGGTTTGTCATCAATCGACATTTCACCTTTTTGGAAACAAGATATCCACTCTTATACTTGACTTTTTCCCAGGGTGCTGGGAAGCTTTTCAACATCACAACAGTTTCAGTGGCATTTTTCCCCAGCAGGAAACAAGATTTCACAGCCTGTTCTCTTAAATTGGCCGTCACAAAACATAAGGTCAGGGCAAAACTGCTTTTACCAAAAATGTCACTGTGACCAGCAAGTACCTTTCCAGGTGACACCACTCACCTAGCAGGAGAATAAGACAACATACCAAAGCTCACTCTGCCCAGCACAATTCCATTTGGGGTACCCCCTTGTATGATATAACAAATACTTTTCAATGGTGTCAAAGAAAATTGCTGTTTGATTTACAGAGTAGATTTGTATGGCTTCAAGCAAGTTGTTGAGGATAATTGATAGTGACTATACCAAGTAAAAAAATTAAATACCCAGAGAAAATTTTTAGAGTGTAAAATAGAGTCATTGCATATTATGTTCATCGAGAGCACTAATCCTACAAGCACATGTATAAGGTACAGTTTGGAAATGGCAGCTATCCATTATATTACATGGCACTTCTGGAAGATTAACTATAACGAGTGAAATTTAGTCACAGATGGCAAATGAGAGAACTAGATTGGAAACGTTTCCTGCCCTCAGCCAGGGAGGCCTAATGCTTGCTGGGCCGGATTTGGTTTTCAACATAATCTATACTTGCTTGCTTGTTGTGTGTTCTCTGAGGTCCGCCTCAGATGTGTTGTGTCACCGGTGGTCACCCTCTTGAGTTTTCGCTTTAGGTTGTTCAGGATATGAATCCCAAGCCTGATGAACCTTTAGGGACAGCATGTAGAATCAAGGCAGAGGGGGTTGGCGGGGGCACAGTGGTGCCGATGGGGCTGATAAAAGGGAGTTGATGTCAAGGAGTTCAGGAAGGAAAGGAATGTTTCAAAGCCGAATGTAGCAGCAATGATACACTACTGCTTGGTGTGATTGAATTATGGAATAATATCGCTATTACCAACCAAGGCTTGGGGCAGTGGAGGGGTGGAGGGAATGAGGCAGCAATGGCCAAGGCCAAGTCTCTTCAGAATGCTTGTTTCTTAGCCAGCCAGTGTGTGAATCTTTATGTTCAACTGTCCAGTCATGGGCAGCTCATGAACAGTCCTCAACAGGGGTCCACTGGATTTCAAAAGGTCTATGGAGACTGTCAAAGTAGGCATACTACTCCAGAAACTTCACCCTGTGTTTCAGCCCAGACGTTCTGACGTAGCCTCAGTCAACAATCTTCAAATTGAAAAAACACAAGCTTCCTGGAGCTGTCTGTTTTTCTGTGCATGGAGGAAACTCTGATATATGATCCACACGTGAAACCAGTGATTCTCAACCTTCCTCGTCCCACCACCCTTTCCTATAGTTCCTCATGCTGTGGGGATCCCCCCAACCATGAAATTATTTTCACTGCTACTTCATCACTGTCATTCTGCTACTGTTTATGAATCAGGCGATCCCTGTGAAAGGATTGTTCAACCCCCGAAGGGATCACGACCCACAAGTTGAGAACCACTGCTCTAAACTTAGAAAAGCCAAGATGCAAGACTATGATTGTGTACCATTACCTAGACCTAAGTGAGGCAGGTGCTCAAAGAGGGTCCAGCTGTGGTCATCGATGTAATGATTCTTCAGGATCAGCAGCTGGCAAACATCCCGAGCCGTGATGTCCGTGGGCACTTCTAACGCCCTGCTGGTTTCATCTTCGCTGTATACCTTAATTACCTGTGTGGACAGAAACAGGGGAGAGAGCGATCACATTCTATGAAAACATCATTCAAACAAAGCTGCGCATTTATCGGCTCAACTGAAATCCAATTACTCCTGGTACAGGTGCTTGTACATCTGATCTTCTGATACAATGAATCAAAAAATTACCCCTCTAAGCCTTGCTTAAGTCCTTTTGTCCTCACCCTACCATGCTCTTTTCTTCAGTGTCTAAGTTAAAAGCCCTTCTCGAGCCATTCAATATCGATTCTCCGCTTCTCTGGTTGGGTGTACGGGGCTGTGATCGGCATGTTCGGTGGTTCGAAACCCCCAGCAGCTCCAAGAGAGAAAGACTGGGTTTTCTAGTCCCATGAAGAGTTACAGTCTCAGAAACCCACAGCGTCACTGTAAGTCAACTTTGACTCAATGGTGGTGGGTTTTTGTTGATCCTTTTCTGGTCTGTGAAACACATTTTTTATAAAGAAATGAATTTCTTACCCATATCTCAAATTTTCTATTGCATATTTAAGAACTGTAAACAATCTGTGTTACATGAGAGATTTATTTCGAGGTACAATCAAGGAATGTAAGTAAATGAATCAGATTTTATGAGAAGATTCATTTCAAGCATGAAAGTTTTGGCTGAGCCTTGCTAGATGTTCACCATATCCTTTTTCTTTTTATATGCTTTGTAAGTAGCAGTGGCCTGGTGACTGGGTTCTAGACTATGTAGTGAAAGATGGAGCAATGGTGCCCTTCCAGGACCAGCCCAGCAGGATCCCAACATTGCTCTCCATGTGCTTTTGCCATCTTCTCACCAAACAGCCAAACAGGAAGGACCATCTCCAGACTGAGAGGTGAGGAAAGGCCCAAGACGAAAGGAACCAAACTCAAGAGAAGCCTGAATGGCCACTAGGGCCACCCTCTGACTGCACTCACCACTGCACTCACTGCCAGGGCACGGATTCCACCTCGGAACACCCTCGTAAGACTGGAGAGAGCTGCCATGGGGGTTTCTGAGACCATCGTTCTCCCTCGGAACAGCTCCATGTGGAAGCGGACACTCTCAGGGCTCCTCAGTTCTGCCACCAAACACGGTGAACTCAATGTGAAGGTGGACTTATTGGCCAGAGCAGTGACAAATCCTAATTGACACGAAACTAAAAGAAAGCTTTGCACACAAGAATAGCCCCCCTCCTTCAACTTGACTCAGCTCATTGCTAGAATTTCCAGCCTAGAAGAACACCTATGACAGGACTACAATCAGGTGCACGCACAAACACGCCTGGGTGGGAAATAAGATGCTTCAATGTAAGTGCAGTTCACCTGCTACAAAACCATAGGCATATCCTACCTATGTTGCAATTTAAATAATTGTAACTTAAAATAATATATCAATTTTATCCTTTTTAAAAAAAAAGACTACTCTCGCTGAGCCCTGGTGGCGTAGTGGTTGTGCACGGTACTGGGGCCCACTGGGATGGAGGTTCAATTACAGCTCCACAGGAGCAAAGGCTGGGCCTCCTACTCCCACCACCAGAGGGCTGGGATGCCTTTAAAAAAAAAAAGACTACTCTTAAAAACAGTGCACTGACACAGGGGCTCTCTTATAGTATGTAGAATGCAAAAAAATTAGATACCTATTGAAAAGTATTTCTCAAAAGCATTTAATCAATCCTTAGCAAAAAGCACTTATAATCATTTTCAAAAAGCACTTATAAAAAAAAACCCTAGTATTCTCACCTAGGCAAACCACCTCAATAAATTTAGCCTTTTCAAACATCCGTGGAAAATGGCTTTTGCATACACATGCCCAGCAAAGCATGATTTTTAAAGCTATCAACCTAAACTATGCAACCATTTCTTTTTTAAAAAGATAAATGACAGTACTTTGGAAAAATGAAATATCATGTGGTTCTTTAAAATGCTATTCAAGATAATGGTATAACTTTTTGTTAATTTGTAAAAACATGAAATCAGGACACCAAAATATATATACACTCAGACAGTGCAAACTCATTTGTTATCTTTAAGCTAGCCACTACCCACCTGTCCTCCGTTAAGAGTGTTCTGGGTACTGTAGCAGGAGACCTGGTGGGGAAGTAGTGTGAAACCACTAAACATTCCTTGGGAGAATGGGGGCTTTTCACTCGTGGGAAGAGATACAGTGTTGGAAATTCACAGTTCTCCTACCTTGTCCTATACAATCACCACGAGTCAGTATCGACTCAATGGCAGTGAATCTGGTCTTTTTTTTTTTTTTAGCATGGGGCTGCTATCGGCAAAACTGCAATTCAAATCCACCAACTGCTTCGAGGCTCTTCATCTCTGTAACGATAGACCAACTGAGAAATCATAGGGGCAGCGCCACCCTGCTCTCTAGAGGGTTGCTTTGTGTCAGAATTGCCTCATGGAGGTGAGTTTGGGTTTTCTGGGTTTTCTCAGCCACCACTCCCTCGTTCCTCTTCCATCAGCCGACATCATTCTGGCAGCTCCACCTTAGCACAGTGGTGGTACACAGGAGCACTGTAAGTGGCTTGTAAGAACTGATCTCTTTAAGGCGGACATTTGAACTCAACCATGGTAGAAGCTGGCAAATACTTCAAATGAAAAATCACCAAACTCACTGCCATGGAATCAATTCTGACTCACAGTGACCCCAGGAAAGGGTAGAAATGCCCCTCTGTGTTCCCAAGACTGTAACTCTTTACAGGTGTAGAACCTCCCTCACTGCCGTTGAGTTGATGCCGACTCACAGCAACCTATAAGACGGGGTAGAACGGGTCCTGTGTGTTTCCCACACCGTAACTGTCAAGATGGGGACAGAAAGTCCCGCCTTTCTCTCACATAGTAGCTAGTGCCAGAGCAATCAGCAGCTCTGTAAGACTGGGTTGACTAGAGAGACAAATTCATAGACAGTTGTATGTGTATAAGAAAGGGCTTTATGTACAAGAGCAATTGAATATTGAGAAAACATCCCAGCCCAGTCCACATAAAGTCTATAAATCCGGTATTAGCCCTTATGTCCTCTTCAGCCTCATGAAACACACACAATGACACTGAATACAGGAAGATCCCAGGCCAGTGGGTGGAAAGTCTTGTGGATCCAGTGGTGGAAAAAGCATCTCAGCACTGACGCTGGTCTCCACGTGGTTCCTCCAGCTGCAGCACTCTAGGCAAAGCTCCATGAGTCTTGTCAATAGGAATGTCTCACAAGGAGGAAGATTGTGTCCTGCCGCTAACCAACATTCCCTTTGCACCTCCTAATGAGGACACCAAGCTGCCACCTAATTGACAGGCTAACCTCCATCCCTTCACTCTTAACTCTCAAGTTGACAATAGATGATGTAACTACCACAGAACCCAACACTTAGCCACTACGCCACCAGGGATCCTGCCTATAAAGAAAGAAAGCGTATTAGGAAAAAAAAAAAAAAAGGTCTTTTTCTTAAATACAATTTATCTACTTCTGGCCCAGTATAGAGGATGTGTGCTGACTAACCATCAGCAGTGGGACTACTCCAAGCAGCAATGAACAACCATTTCCTTCCCACTTGCGCACAAGCCCTACTCAGACCCAATCCCCTAACTCAGGTTTGTTAGGTGGGCTCTCTTGTGGAGATACTCCAGGAAAATGGATGTCAGACCTACTTCTGATAATAAACAGAAGAACGATGGGCAAATGAATGTGTCCTGGTGCCACTGTCGGTGACCACTGGGCTCATGCATTCTAGCTCAGCGATTCAAACCCACCAGTCACTCCATGGGAGAAAGATCCAGCTGTCTACGAACCGAAATATATAGTTTATTTATGTTCTTCCTGCTAGTGCTCCCATCAACATGATGAAGTTCCCAAAGCCCACCAAACTTTCTGTAACAAGCGTGGCAAGCACTATTCCCACAGAGTGACAGAGTACAAGCAGGTCAAAGATTCTCTATCCGCCCGGGGAGAGTGCAGATAGAACAGGAAGCAGAGTGGCAGACTAAGCTAATTTTCCAGAAGGCTAAAACTACAAAGAAGGATATGTTGAGACTTGAAGGTACTGAGCCCAGCTGTGGATCAGAGAGAATATAGGCAAGTAAGTGACACAAGCATTTTGAACTGGGAGAAGAGGAAGGGCCAGGTGATCCAGTGCTAAATTACTTCATGATTTATTGACAAAACAAAAACTTGATGTTACATTCACACATACACACACAAATGTACAGACTTCAAAAACCTTATGAAGAGACTGTCTCTGTAAGAAGAAATTGACTTTATGGCACTGGTAGAGTGTTGGTTGGGCAAATGGGCACACAGGAAATAAACCAGGCCAAGAGATTACTTTTTTTTTAAAGTTCTGACGCTATTGTTTGAGCCACTGGATCAAGGAATATTGGAAACCTTTGTACTTTTAATCACGTGTGTCCTGTGAGGCTATAAGCTCCCAATGCTAACAGTCACTGACTTTCTCTGCCTTGTTTTTTCTCGCCATGACTGAGTCCAATCCATGCACCATAGTGTAATGAGCTTTTCTATTAGCCAATCTAATCAGGTCAGTAAAATTCTTCAACAGTTACTTACCATAATCTAAGCAGCTCATTGTGCCCAGTAACGTCATTTGCTACGTGCAGACCCTTTGCAAAGTGCTTCAATCGCAAACACAGAGAGCTTAAGCCAAGAGGAGAAAGCGTATTAAAATATGGTTTTTACATAGCAGAGCACAGATGTGCAATATGCTACTAAATCAAGACAATGGGGATCAGAGCCAAACCAGAAAGATGGAAAATGATCATCGAGCCTGAAGGAGAAATGACTCGGGGTAGGTGAAGGGTATGAAGGTAAGATATTTCAAGCAAAGGAAACAAGAGCTGTACAAAGTCCTTGGGACAGTAAGGAGCAAGGCAGGTTCCAAGGGTTGAGAGGTGTCTGGGTTCCAAGAATAGTAAGCAAGAAGCATGGTCCTAAGGCAGCTGAAACACTGAAGATGATGGTCAGTTTGGGGGAAGTATGATTACAAATTCAGAACTGACCTACGAGTCATGAAACTGCTAGATGACAAGCCTGAGAAGGGAGAAGAGCAAAGAGGCATAGAACCTAAAAGCGAATCCTGAAGAATTCTAACATCACCGTGAGTGACAGGGACTTATGTGGAAGCCTACAAGATAGAGGGAAGGCAGACAAACCTCGACATGATGAAGTGCACTAGACAGCCTACTGTACATGACCTCTGGTTCAGTGTTGAAGAGTAAGGAATAAGAAGGTCCCTTTGAAGATTTCAGTACACCTGACCCAAGACACGGTATTTTTCAATTGCCTCATCTGCACGGGAGCATTGAATAATGACTAAAGAAGACCTGAGAATCGATGCATTTGTATGAAGGTGTTGGTGAAACATATTGAAAGTACCACGGACTGCCAGAAAGATAAACAAATCTGTCTTGGAAAAAGCAGAACTAGAATGCTCTTTAGAAGTAAGAATGGTGAAGTGGTTTTACTTAGGTCCTTCGGACAAGTTACCAGGAGAGACCAAGGCCCTGCTTGATCCCAGAGAGGGTCGTGGAAAGAGGAAGCCTACCATTGAGCTGGATGATGCAGCTGCTAAAAAAGTGGCTCAAGCCCATCACTTGTAAGGATGGTGCGGGCCGAGGCAGTGTTTCATCCTGCTGGACACAGGTCACTATGACACCCCACAACGAGAGACAACTGAGGAGACTACGTGCTGTGAAACTTTCTCTCTCTCTCTCTCTCTCTCTCTCTCTCTGAGAAAAATAACCATAATTCAATTGAATGGATGTCATACCTTCCACCATATATCTGTGCTACTATTACACAACTGACTGGACTAAGCATTGACAGGGGGTGTTCTGGCCAAAAGCAACATGAAGAGCACCACTGCTTTGAAGGCCAGATGAGTTGGCCTCTGGCCTGCTCCTGCACATGTACCAGTTCCGTGACTTGCTGTACATTCTATCTCAAGAAAGGCTTAAGAAGAGGAGTGACCTGCAGCTGCTGAACATGTTCTGGTTCCTGTCCTTCCTAATGACTCTCTGCTTTCTGACAGTAACCTCCCTTCACCAGGGATAACATAGGCATAAGCAAACCTCTCACTTTGCTCGTATGCTTTGTGGGTAAGTGTTGACCCATTAACCTACAGTGTCAGTGGTTCGAAATCCACCAGTCTCCCCTTAAGACAGAGAAGAGGGTGTATGTTCCCATAACAGTTTGTTATTTCAGAAAGCCTATAATAGGTTGCTATGAGTCAGAATTACAGTGGGTTTCACCTTTTTGGTCTGGTCTTTTATTTGGGGCCCTAGTAGTGCTAGTGGTGAAATGCACAGATGCCAGCCAAAGGGCCAATAGTCAGACTGTCCTGGCCCCTCTTGGAGGAAGGCATGGCAGTCTGCTCTCATCCACCCCTCTGGGTCCGCTCCACTCTCTCCTGTGGTGTCACTCTTAGGTTGGAATTGACTCCATGCCAAGGGGGTTGGATTTTTGTCTTCTATTTCAAAGAAGCAAAGAAATGAAAGATACCAGAGATGTTTGGCAGTTACACCGAATTCAAGGAGGAGGCAAAAATGGAGAAAATAAAAGAAAAAAATGGATAAAAGCACCATTTTGTTCACATTATGTTATTAGAGTTTTAAAAGAAAAGCTTTGCCAAAATGGAGAAACACAAATTTAAAAAGGTTAGGCCAACTCACATCTCTAAAATAGACACACCTTTTCATTTTCTAAACAAATAGCACCTGCTGATGGAAAAGGCTGAGACTTTTGCTGGAGCTCTAGTCAAGCACTAACATCATCTTTGTAGTGCGATTTAATGCTGACACTCACCCAAAAGACACCTGCACAATGAAGTCATCTTCAGGTTGAGGGTCCCCAACAGACTCCCTGCCATCTCTTAGACTGCCGCTGCCCTTGTCAAATACCTTCTCCAGTGGCAGAGTGCCTTTTGTTAGAAAGACTCATTTCATTTCTATTTTGCTCCTTAAAATATGAAAAAGGAAAAGAGAACCTAAGCCTTAACTCTCTAGTGGGTTTGCCTTTACCCAAACTATTACAACACAAAAGTGCATTACTGTGAGTGGGGCTGGGGAGGGAGGCTGGACATCATCACAGAAAGCTGCATGGCTAATCTGAGTTAAAAAGGTAGAAATTTGGGTGACCACAGCGACTGAAAGAACCATTAAAGCAAAATACGAATCTCTTGTTTCCTCATCCTCCTGGGTGGTAAAAAGAAATTTCAAGTTTATATCATCATGATTTTTACTAGAGGGACAGTATATATTGCCAGTTAAGTGATCTCACTTCCCAACTTGTATAATAAAATAAAGAAGAGAAAAAAGAGGGGGGGAGAATATTATTCATATCTTAGTTCTATAAATTCATTTGGCATTATATGCCAGCAGGACTCTTTATAAGATTAGTGGCTCTCTTTGTTTCACCGATGGGTTAAAAACTGACTAGCAAGAGGGTCAGGGCACCATGACAGACAAGGTCTGTGTATAACAAACATTCCTCAGGACAAAGAGAAAGAAGGCCCAAGGACAGCCCACACTGTACACACAGACTGTGCCTGGAAGAACCTTTCCATGTCACTGTAATCGTGACCATCAGAATACCCTTAATCTCTGGAACAGTTTACAGCTCTGCAAACAGCTCTAGGCACATATGGCAACTAGCAATTTCAAAAAAAAATTAATAAAGAGATATAGTCCTCTGGGAGAATCTGCAGATGTGGGTGAAGCAGAGCTCTGTTTTGACTGATATCATAGTGATCACATTTACCTACTTCATAGATCAATACCATCATCGCCAACTTCCCTCTATACAAAATAAAAAGATATGAAGAATTGATATAACCCATGTTAGCGCAGTAGACACAACAAAGTGAAAATATAAAGAAACAATAAATGGTCTTCCCCGCTCCTACCCCCAGGAATATCTCAAGGCCCTGTAAGCACCTGACCTAAGAGACAAAACATCTAAACTAGTAAAAGACAAAGGAAATTTCCAAAAACAAATAAATAAAAGCAAAATTTGCAAAGCAGCTCAACTACAGTTCACCTTCTCCCCAAAGCCTACTTGGTATTTACATGCTACAATCATCCAAAACCCAGATTCAAGAAGGTAATTATTAAGAAAGTTCTTAGAAAACTCAGAAGAAGGGTATTGGGGCCATTCCCCACCCCACCCCACCCCCCATCTCCCTCACATGCTCAGCTTCTTCAAGGACTGGGTGTTGCAGAGTAACCCAGACCCATCCTGAATCTGGAGTAGTCTCAGAGTCTTTGCATGAACTTAGGAGCTGCCATCTGGTTGTTTTCAGAGGTCCTCACACTACGGCCTGCGGGCCACTTAAGGCCCTCTGAGGCCATTTATCCTGCCCGCCAGGTGTTTTTGCCACCACTGCTGTCCTGCTTAGCTGCCGACTCATCATGGGCCTGCAGTGAATTTGTTCATAGTTTTTTTTTTCTTTTAACTATAGTCCAGCTCTCCAACGGTCTGAGGGACAGTGAACTGGGCCCTTGTTTAAAAAGTTTGAGGATCCTTGTTTTAGGTAATGCCATATAGCCAAGAGGGGGCAATAGGCCTGCAGGGATTCTCCTTTATTTCATCTGAGGAACCAGATAAGAAGTAGAACCACTGAACAGAGCAGAAATAAACCAACACAGAAGAATCAGATTAAGGAGTAAGAATCTAAAGCACAAAGGGAATGCACAAAGTGAAAGAAAAATGGAAGGGGTGGCAGAGAAAAGGTGGAAGGGGGAAAAAGATCACAGAAGCATGATTATGCTCTGTCCTGAAGTTTTCTTTGCCACCTTTAAAGTCCCATATCTTACCATTATCAGATAAACTTTTTAAACAGAAATAGACATTGGCACATATATCCCTGGTGGCACTGCCAGGGAAGCACTGAGCTGCTACCCACAAGGTCAGTGGATCAAACCCACAGCTGCTCCAAGGGAGAAAGATGAGGCTATCATACCCCTGTAAACAGTTACAGTCTCAGAAATGGTTGCTATGAGTAGGGACTGACTCAAGCGCAGTGGGACACACGCATATATATGTTTGGTGAGGAGAAAGAAATTACCTAGGTGCACAAAAATTGGCTCATTTCCATAGTAAGGCATGCCTCCATAGGCTTCAGACACTGACCAAGCATAAAATGGTTCTAAAGCCCTCTTCATGTTTCAGGGTTTTTCTTTCTTATTTTTCATAGATAGGCAATGTACCCAAAACATGTGAAATATTTTCCTAATGAGGTCGGTGTGGACCTGATTTTTATAATCTTCTAAATATGGAATGTAACGTCTTAAGATAAGTGGGGACATTCGTCCATATTTTGAATTCAGTAACTCAATGGATTCCTTTCAGAGGGCATGAGAAATAGCATATTATTACTTATTCCAAATGTCTAGCAGTGGCTTGTAACGTGTCACCGTTCGAAAACAAAGTCTGTTTCAAAAGACCTCACAGCTCATGAAAAGCCGCCTTTTCCTTCATGCCATCCTGTGTGACAGTGAAGGGTCAAGCAATCTCTGAGAGCAACACCGTCCACTGTCTAGAGAAAGAGGGCAGCAGGCCAGCCTGAAGCGGTCTCTACAGAGAGAGCTTCAGGAACTCATTTTATGGGGACATGAGCCATGCATATTTAATTAGCTATATCAAGTTTTCTCGATTTTATCATCAGGATGAGAATTGTCAGAATTGATTGACAAGACCAAGTCTACGCCATACTCCTGTGACCCCTTTTCCCATGTAAACCCATTCCTATCCTCCAGTTTCCACCATGCTTTCTTCATTTGGCTCCTTGAAGAGACACTCTCGTTCCTGACCTGGGACCTCTGTGCGGAACACCAGTTCCCTTCTGGTCTGACTTCACCTCCATCCGGTGTCAGCGACACCAGTGTTATCCTTCAGGGACCTTCTCCGTTCTTGGGCCAGGTCCATGGTCTCCTGTAACCACGTTTGTGACTCGGATGACTAACAACTACTCCAAATGTAATGGCAGAACAGGGTCCACACCAGATGGACGGTCCCATGCCTCCCCAGCAGTCAGTGAGTGCCTGGCCAGGAGTGAGCCCTCAGAAACATTCTTGTAGCCAAAATTGGAGCTCTCCTGTCTAGTCCTGCTCGAAACCAC
This sequence comes from Nesogale talazaci, assembly GCA_004026705.1. Taxonomy (NCBI): domain Eukaryota; kingdom Metazoa; phylum Chordata; class Mammalia; order Afrosoricida; family Tenrecidae; genus Nesogale; species Nesogale talazaci. Next base: position 1,072 of record PVJH01004728.1, on the reverse strand, counting down.
AGAGGGATTCCCGTAGAGCTAGCAGCGTTAGAACCTCCCAGAGGCTGAAAAACTGGAGGAGGAAAAAAAAGACATCCATGAATCCATGGGAAAGCATTTCCAAACTTCCATGAGGCCTGTGAATTAAATAAAGGTGGTTGGGGTGACCGCTGGGGCCCCTTTCAAGTCAGGGACTCAGAAAACTTGAGGAAAAGAGTAGGGGGGAAGAAGGTGAGAGGAGATGTGGGTGGGAAAGACACTGAGGAAGAATGGAGCAGAGCATACACAAGCATCAATAAACATAGCGCCCCTGGTGGCCTAGTGGTTCCTTGCTGTACAGTGATCTGAAAGGTGAACAGTTCAAAACTGCCAACCACTCTGAGGGAGAAAGATGAGGCTTTCTACTCCTGTAACCAGCCGCGGCTCTGAAGCCCACAGGAGCAGTTCTCTGTCCTACAGGGTCACCACGAGGCGGCATCCACTCGAGGGGAGAGAGTTTGTTTTTGTGGAGTTTTGTTTTGTTTCTGCCAGAGTCGGCCGGGAAGAGGCTAAGAAGCGCAGGAGTCAAGAAACCAGTGACAGGAACCCCCTTGTCCAGTCATGCAAAAGGCAGGTCTCCATGAGCACACAAAAAAAGGGGCCCAGCACACTAGGAGGTCATCTGCATTCATTGCCCAGCTTTCCCTGCACAGGAAGTGACTGAGGAAGCCATGGATTGAAGAGACCATAGTGCACAGTTCAGTGATGTGCTTGCTTTTTAACACTTTAAATAGATTGTCTGCAGCTCGTCTGACCCACGCAGGAAGTCCTTTGACTTCGTGTCTGCAGCATCCAATCCGTAGGCACTGAGGTATAGAATCCGCACTTTCAAAACCAATGGCAGGTAGTGCTGCGCTGGGTGGGGTCACCCCATCAAGTCGCTGCTTCCCCTGGTTCTTCCTCCAAGAAATTCCATCATCTTTACAGGGTGGCTCTTCCCATAGGGCCACAGAATGACTGTCCTCCGGTACAACTCCAAGGCACAGGCACAGGCCTGCTGCCCCAGGATCACAAGCCAGGGATGGGACCTGCCTGCATAGAGATGGCCCCAATC